>JARQOD010009535.1:0-27500 GCA_033576555.1 Oophaga sylvatica
TTTAAAGAAACGATTGGAAGCCAAAATTTTCGTTTAGACCATACGGGGAAATTGTGTGTAAGCGATATATCCATTTAAATATATCCTTGTGGTGCATCTGAAGTACTGTTTTTCTCATTTTTTCTCATTCTTTGACTACTCCTGGTTTTTTAATATAGATGTTTTAGGTGTTTTTATATTTATTTTTGTTTTTATGTTTTCATTAATTTTTCTATTTTCTTCTTATATTATCCCAGGTACTTACCTTATTGTGGCTGGTCGGTTGTCTTTATTGCTGTGGCTGGGTGTTCTGGATGGTCTCTCTTGGTCCTCGTGATGTTCTATGGTGTATTCTGGGAGCTGTGGACTTGGACATGCTTTTGACGGAGTGTTCTCCGTTTGTCTTTTCGTCCCATGGGGGAGTTTTGCAGGATCGGTGGGAATGAAGATTCTATGTACAAGATGAAGAGTGGGATAGGGTTTGTTAATATATTCTGTATTATATTTTTATTTTATTATATATTATATTTTATTCATATATATATATATATATATATATATATATGGCATTTTGTGATCAATAATCTAGCATGTATATTCTAGCATATATTTTTACATGCACTTGCACTTTACTGGAACCTATAGTGTTCCTTATTTATTCCTTATTCGGTATATATTTTATACTTACTTCCCCTTTGGTATTATATTACCTTTATTATTGTTTTCACCTTCACTTTCACATTTGCAATATTTTTGTATACTTGTATTAATATTCCTTATATCCATTATCCTTTTGGTATTGTATTACCCTTATTGCATCCACTTCCACATTCACATTAGCCACATTTTAGCATACTTGTATTAATTCATTCCTTGTTTTTAATTGTACCCCTTGTTAATAGTAGTTCATTTCACCGTAGTTTCATTACCCTCCCACCCCCTTTTCACTCATATTCTGATTTATTTTTCTGAATAGCTTCATAGTATTTACTTTATCTCCTTTTTTAATTTATGTTCATTATTCATTATTCACATTCTTTCATTTCTTCATTTTTTCCTTTTATGATTTCCTTATTTGATCCCCCATATATAGATATACACACCCTATCCCACCAATCATTGCTTCGCATGTCCTTTCCAAAGTCCGTTTTACCTACATTACATCTTGGGCCCCTCCTCTGTTCATTTCCATCCCTCCCGTGTGACGTGATTTCTTTGCGCCCGCCAGCGGCACACCAACCCCGCCTGACTTCCTGTGACGCTTTAATAGATGACCGGGGGTGCGTTCCACCCGCGGTTCACCTTAGCGTTCACCGGAAGTCCCTTTTGACAGGGGCGTGTCCAACCTCTGACGTGCGCTATTATGGAGTCACCTGATCATGATAGCCCTATCCAAACGGAGCGCCTGGGATAAAAATCTCCCCTAATACATCTCTCACATATCCGCCCCGGAAGAAGCCACACGGCGAAACGGTGCCCGTCGGGCGTCCTGGAGATCCTGTTGCTGCATTTCTCCCTGCCATACCGCGTACTTGAATCTGTTGATGTAAGTGGGATTACATTCTATATGACTCCCGTTTAGATGTGACTATTGCAGTTCAATCTTATTACATCCTTTTCTTTTTGCACGCTCATTAGGCATTTGTTTATTATTTCTGTAGCCCTTTCAGCCCCTCATTCACATTCCTCACGTAATAGGTCTATAACTAAGGTGATATTGTGCACTTTTTCATGTCTATGGAAATTTCCATCTCCCTTCTTCGGCCTAATTTATCTCTCCTGATTTTGGTGGTTTAAAGGTTACATTTTTGTACACATCGCAGCTCCGTGGGTCTTCATTTTATTTTTGGTAAATCCCATCTGTCTTCAATCCTTATTGTCGGTTTTAATTGTATTCAATAAATATTCATTTTAAACCCATCACGTTCTTTTTCATCACTTCGTCTATGTGGCATTCACCACTATAGAATATGTATAATTTGACTATCTGAAGTGTTTTTTGCCGTTATTATTTAGGATCATGAGAATAATTAATGTTTCTGTTTTTTGTAAACAGATTATCCGCTGTCCGTGCATTATGGACTTAAAAGCCAGGGAACAATCCTGGCAAGCTAAGGCTTCCAATTTATTTAGACAGGGATCTTCCAAAAATTCCCAGGAATTTGTCAAAACTAATAGAGAACTTATTAAGCAGTACAAACATGCACTATACAAAAAAACGCGCATTTGGTGGAATAGGTCCACCTTAGAGAACTACATTGATCAGCAGATTGTCCCCAGAGGCCTACGGGTGCAATTATATCCTTCTTTTGAACTCGAGGATGACGCTCTTATTAAAAAATGGTCTTCAGCAGCAACATCCTGCTCCTTGGAATTTATGCAAATTATTATTGAAAAAAATACAACTACTTTGCAAAATATTGATGCCAATATAGAAGAATTGGAGAAATCAATCCTAAAGGAAATTCCAGTGGAAGATTTTTACAAGGTGCTTATTGATATAAATAAAGATGTCGATAAATGGGAAAATGAAGTATGTCAAAATAAAATTAAAAAGTTCCAAAGAGACCTTAATGACTATGACACAAATAAAATATTTAAATGGCAATATAGAAAAACCATCTCTCATGTGAAACCCAAAACCTCACATAAAAAGGGATCGGCTAAGATACCCCGCCAGGGAAGCATTTCTGAGAGTTCAGTTCCTTCACTTTCAGACGCCAATACCTCCGCCAGTGATAGTGAAACTAATGCAAATGAGGCAACCACATCTCAGAGAATCACAAGACAAAAACAACGTCTACCAGATATTTTCACTAGATCAAGAGGTCTCCAGAATCAAGGAGAAAAACTGAAGGTAATTAACCTGTCTAGTTACCAACTATCTCCTACTCAGGTAGAGCTCCTGGAAAGAGGTTTAACTTTTTCACCTTCATCTCGTTTAGATGCCTTCACGGCCGTGAGGGACTTACACCTCTTTTCCAGGAAACTCATCCTCAAAAAATTGCACCACAAAATAGTAGAACTTGCAATGTGGATTCAATGCTTTCCACTATGGAAGAACAGGAAGCTTTGAGGAATCTGGAGGAACTCCTACAAGAAAATGAAACGACTACAGTAAGTAATTTTCCACATGATCTGTTTAATAAAAGTCAAAAATTTCCTCCTATTAGCATCTGTCCAGCAGTGGAGGTGTTTACCAAAATACTTACGTCTGAAATAGAAGCTCTTCCACGTAAACCTGCGTGGACATCTAACCTCAGTAGGGATGAGAAACTAGCTCTGACCCAATTACAAAATCTGAAGGGAGTAATCTTTAAACCAGCGGATAAAGGGGGCAACTTGGTGGTATGGCCAACCCACTTATATGAAAAACAGGCCTATAAACTATTGAATACCCCCAATTGTTACCGTTTATTAACTTTCAACCCTCTCTCTAAATTCAAAAATGAATTAATGATCATCATTGAAAAAGCATTTGAACAAGGAATAATTCCTAAAAAAATGGTCGAAACAATTCGTAATTTACATCCCAAGCTTGCCACCCTGTATCTTATCCCTAAGTTACATAAAAACCCAACAGATCCTCCGGGTAGACCAATTATATCCGGTAATGAGAGTCTCTGTGAAGTCATTTCAGACTTTATAGATCATTTTCTCAAGCCAATAGTATCCACTTTACCATCTTATATTCAAGATACAACTGCAGCCCTACAGAGACTAGACCATCTTTATCTGGAAGATCATGTGATCTTGGTTACTGCCGATGTAGAGGCATTGTATACCTCTATAAAACACAGTGATGGACTTAAGGCCACTGATTGGTTCCTCCAAAATAGTAACTTGGAACCTGCGATGGCTGAACTAATCCTTATCCTATTGGACTTTGTCCTTAATCATAATGTCTTTACCTTTAAAAAACAGATTTTTTTACAAACTCAAGGGACAGCCATGGGGGCCTCTTGTGCCCCCTCGTACGCAAACTTATTTTTGGGGGCATGGGAAAGGGAAATTTTCTTAAATGAAAATATCCCAGAGATACAATGGGTACAAGGCTGGATGAGATACATCGATGATGTTCTCTTCATCTGGGAAGGTCTGTGGACAATCTCCATTCCTTAATGAGGAAACTCAACAGTAATGATAAAAACATCACTTTAACCTACCATTTTGGTAGAAGCGTTGAATTTCTTGATCTTAAAGTTAGCATCTCTCCAGCTGGTGCAATTGAAACTAATTTATTCCGAAAACCTACTGCTACTAATTCACTGCTGCACGCAAAGTCATCTCATCCTTCAGCCACTGTTAAAGGCATACCAACTGGTCAATTTTTAAGATTAAAAAGAATATGCTCAGATCCCTCTATTTTTGAGGAACAGGCAGCTGACTTATGCCGAAGATTTACTAATCGTGGATATAGTAAACGTAGTATAAAAAACGGATACAGAAGAGCTCGGCAAACTCCCAGGGAACATTTGCTTTATCCTCCGAAGAAGCAATCCAAAGGCGACACTAATCAAGTAAGATATATTTCCACATATAACAATCAATGGGAAGATGTCAGGGACTTATTTAAAAAACACTGGAATATTCTACAGACCGATCCCCTACTGAGGAAGATTCTTCCTCCAGTCCCTCTTTTAGTGGCTAGAAGAAGTCCCAATCTTCGTGACTTATTAGTACGCAGCCATTATGATTCAGACATTGGTAGCACCAGGTATTGTGCCCCTCCTGGTTTTTTCCCCTGTGGTTCCTGCAAGGCATGTGCAAATACGATTAAATCTGATTCTTTTTCAAACCATGATTCTTCCAAGACCTTCCAAATTAGGAAACACTTAACGTGTACTTCTGAAGGCATAATATATCATGCAACATGTCCCTGTGGCTTAATCTACATCGGCCTCACCACACGGGAATTTAGGATCAGAGTCCGCGAACATGTACGAGACATTGAGAAATCCAAATCGGTTGAGGATTTATCCACATTAAAAACCTTACCCAGTCACTTCAAGATCCATCATGACTCCAACCCTCGAGGCCTAATATTTAAGGCTATTGATCAAATAGAATTGGGAATAAGAGGTGGTGATTTGGGGAAGTCCCTTTCTCGTTTAGAGAGCAAATGGATATATCGCCTACACACAATTTCCCCGTATGGTCTAAACGAAAATTTTGGCTTCCAATCGTTTCTTTAAATATATCCTTGTGGTGCATCTGAAGTACTGTTTTTCTCATTTTTTCTCATTCTTTGACTACTCCTGGTTTTTTAATATAGATGTTTTAGGTGTTTTTATATTTATTTTTGTTTTTATGTTTTCATTAATTTTTCTATTTTCTTCTTATATTATCCCAGGTACTTACCTTATTGTGGCTGGTCGGTTGTCTTCATTGCTGTGGCTGGGTGTTCTGGATGGTCTCTCTTGGTCCTCGTGATGTTCTATGGTGTATTCTGGGAGCTGTGGACTTGGACATGCTTTTGACGGAGTGTTCTCCGTTTGTCTTTTCGTCCCATGGGGGAGTTTTGCAGGATCGGTGGGAATGAAGATTCTATGTACAAGAAGAAGAGTGGGATAGGGTTTGTTAATATATTCTGTATTATATTTTTATTTTATTATATATTATATTTATTCATATATATATATATATATATATATGGCATTTTGTGATCAATAATCTAGCATGTATATTCTAGCATATATTTTTACATGCACTTGCACTTTACTGGAACCTATAGTGTTCCTTATTTATTCCTTATTCGGTATATATTTTATACTTACTTCCCCTTTGGTATTATATTACCTTTATTATTGTTTTCACCTTCACTTTCACATTTGCAATATTTTTGTATACTTGTATTAATATTCCTTATATCCATTATCCTTTTGGTATTGTATTACCCTTATTGCATCCACTTCCACATTCACATTAGCCACATTTTAGCATACTTGTATTAATTCATTCCTTGTTTTTAATTGTACCCCTTGTTAATAGTAGTTCATTTCACCGTAGTTTCATTACCCCTCCCACCCCCTTTTCACTCATATTCTGATTTATTTTTCTGAATAGCTTCATAGTATTTACTTTATCTCCTTTTTTAATTTATGTTCATTATTCATTATTCACATTCTTTCATTTCTTCATTTTTTCCTTTTATGATTTCCTTATTTGATCCCCCATATATAGATATACACACCCTATCCCACCAATCATTGTTTCGCATGTCCTTTCCAAAGTCCATTTTACCTACATTACATCTTGGGCCCCTCCTCTGTTCATTTCCATCCCTCCCGTGTGACGTGATTTCTTTGCGCCCGCCAGCGGCACACCAACCCCGCCTGACTTCCTGTGACGCTTTAATAGATGACCGGGGTGCGTTCCACCCGCGGTTCACCTTAGCGTTCACCGGAAGTCCCTTTTGACAGGGGCGTGTCCAACCTCTGACGTGCGCTATTATGGAGTCACCTGATCATGATAGCCCTATCCAAACGGAGCGCCTGGGATAAAAATCTCCCCTAATACATCTCTCACATATCCGCCCCGGAAGAAGCCACACGGCGAAACGGTGCCCGTCGGGCGTCCTGGAGATCCTGTTGCTGCATTTCTCCCTGCCATACCGCGTACTTGAATCTGTTGATGTAAGTGGGATTACATTCTATATGACTCCCGTTTAGATGTGACTATTGCAGTTCAATCTTATTACATCCTTTTCTTTTTGCACGCTCATTAGGCATTTGTTTATTATTTCTGTAGCCCTTTCAGCCCCTCATTCACATTCCTCACGTAATAGGTCTATAACTAAGGTGATATTGTGCACTTTTTCATGTCTATGGAAATTTCCATCTCCCTTCTTCGGCCTAATTTATCTCTCCTGATTTTGGTGGTTTAAAGGTTACATTTTTGTACACATCGCAGCTCCGTGGGTCTTCATTTTATTTTTGGTAAATCCCATCTGTCTTCAATCCTTATTGTCGGTTTTAATTGTATTCAATAAATATTCATTTTAAACCCATCACGTTCTTTTTCATCACTTCGTCTATGTGGCATTCACCACTATAGAATATGTATAATTCGTTATAATAACTGTAGTCCCCTTCCTTCTTTTCCTTCATAAACTCTGTCCAGAGCAGCTCTCAGGACCTTCCGTCAGACTGAATACACGCTCGCTCCGAGAGTCACTTTCCACGTTCTTTGAGAACTAACAGTCAGAATCCACTCACTGAGACTGCCAGAATGTTCCTGACAGGAATTATCCGTCTCTGTCTCTCCTCTCTCTAGCTCAGACTGAGCTCTGACAGGAACTGCACTCCAGACTCCTACATCTCCAGACTCCAAACTCTCAACTGCCGACTCTCAACTGCCGACTCAACTAACTACTGCTACGTCTCCCACACTCTTAAATAGTCTAAGGCTCCCTCTGGTGGCAATACTAGGAAGTGTGAGTGTGAATGAATATCAGGTTTTTGTAATTACCTTTCTGTGCATTCTCCAGGAAACAGTGTACCAAGCGCAGCTGGGCCACACAGATGTATGTGATGAGCACCATCCTGCTGTAGAATTTGACCCCTTTTATGATTTGGAATGTAAGAGGTAGCTAATACTTCTTGATATTTTAGGCTATTGATATTGCCTTCCACCTTGCAAATGTTTCGCACACCCCCATACTGAATGTAACCCCAGACCATGATCTTTCCATCACAAAATTTAACTGTTTTCTGGGTGTATTTTGGATCCAAACGGACTCCAGTAGGTCTCCTGCAGTATTTGCGGCGGCTGTGGTGTAATTCTACTGAAGATTCATCAGAGAAATCCACCTTCTGCCACTTTTCCAGCATCCATCTGTTTAGCAGGATGTGGGATTTTGCAAATGCCAAAAAGTTTTTTTTTTGCCTTTTGTTTAGTGCTGGCTTCTGGGCACTGAATCGACCATGGAGGCCATTTCAAGACAGAATCCTACAAACTATTCTAGTTGACACAGGGACTTGAGGCGACCAGGCCTGTTGGAGCTCTGCTGCAGTGGAAGAGGGGCTTGCTTTGGATTTTCTAACAAACAAACGTTCCTCCTGAGCAGTTGTCTTGCGGGGTCTGCCGGACCTGGGCTTGTCAAACCCATCTCCAGTCTCTTCAAATCTTTTTTTTATTTCTTTGTACTTGACGCTGAGACACACCAAAGGTGCCAGCCACCTCTGCAGTGGATCTGGTCTTCAGCCTCTTGATAATCAAGGATTTGGTCGCAGGGTGGATATTTGGCATGTGGTCAGAGCTCAAGTTGCAGTTCAAGTGAAGGTCTGGGGCGCTGGGTTTCTTTTTATACACACCCACTTGGGTGCATTATATGACCAGGTGACAAAACTTTTGTCTTGCCAAAACCTGACCATTCTGTGTTCATTAATGATCAATATTTCAGCATTGATGCCAATTTATTTTCTTAACCTAAACCAATTTGGAGGGTTTCACTTTCAAAAGAATAATTTATACAACCAATGGATGAATTTAACGTCAAGTTATAAGCTTTGATTTACATAACATGGATAAGCGACATAACTTCTGTCAGGGACTGTACAGTATTATGGCCACCACATAGTGCGCCATACAGAATAATGAGCCTCATATATTGCTCCATACAGAATAATTGGTCCCATATAATGTTCCATACAGTATTTGATGAGCTCCACATAATGCTCCAGTATATGATAGTCCCCATATAATGTGCCATACAGTATAGGACGGTCCCCATAGAGTAGAATGAGCCCCACATATTGCTCCATACAGTATAATGAGTGCATATAAAGCTCCATACAGTATATGATGGGCCCCATATATTGCTCCATACAGAATGGGCTCCATATAATGCTCCATACGGAATAGGCCCCATATGTGCTCCATATGATGCTCCATACCCTATGTGATGCCCCATAAATAATGAACGCCATTTGATGCTCCAGTATTATGATGGGCCCCATGGATGATGCTCCAGTGTATGATGGGCACCGTAAATGCTGCTCCAGTGTCTGATGTGCCCCATTTAGAATGCTCCAGTATATGATGGGCCCCATGGATGATGCTCCAGTGTATGATGGGCCAATATTATGCTCCATATATAATGGGCCCCATTTATAATGCTCCAGGGTATAATGGGACACGTAGATGCTGCTCCAGTGTCTGATGTCCCCCATTTATAATGCTCCTGTGTATGATGTGCCCCATATATAATGCTTCAGTGTATAATGGGCCCCTATCTATGATGCTCCAGTGTATGATGGGCCCTATATATCATTCTCCAGTGTATAATGCTCCATATATAATGGGCCCCATTTATAATGCTCCAGTGTATATTGGGCCCCGTATATGATGCTCCAGTGTATGATGGGCCCCATTTATAATGCTCCAGTGTATGATAGGCACCATGGATGATGCTCCAGTGTATGATGGGCCTATATAATGCTCCATATATAATGGGCCCCATTTATAATGCTCCAGTGTATAATGGGCCCTATCTATGATGCTCAAGTGTATGCTGGGCCCCATATATAATTTTCCAGTGTATAATGCTCCCCATATATTGCTCCAAACATTAAAAAAAATGAAATACCTCTCCTCGCTGGGCACTGCTCTACTCTGGACTCCTCAGCATCGCCATCTTCCAGCTCTCTGCACTTGGACTGTTCAGGCAGAGGGTGCACAGACGTGACGTCATCGCGCTCTCTGACCTAAATGTCACTGTCAGGAAACGCGGAAGACGTCACAGCGGTGGAGCAGGTAGAGGTAAGTATTGCAAGTGCTGGGGACCTGAGCAAGCAGGGGGGGCACACTTGTGGGCGACGGCACTGGCATTGGGCCCCTCATAGTATGCCGGTGTGTCTGATGGCGAGTGGGCCCCCCCACCGTCAGTGACACTTTTGCGTACTATGAGGGGCCGTGTGCCAGTGCCGTCGCCCACGAGTCGGCCCCCCAACTGCTCAGGGAACCGGTACTTGCCCGGGTGCGCCAGGTGCTGACACCGGCTCTGGGGGGGTACAGCCCAGTTAGGGAAGTGGAAAAACTGGCATATGTTGAGGTGTAGGCTGGACGTTCAGGAGCTGCAATTGGAGGAATTGGAGAAGTCGGAGTAAGAGGAGGACAAAGCGATCCATTTTGCTGGCAACCTATGTGTCATCAGGGGAAGGTGGTACAAAATCCTTTGAAACCCAGGCATGGTTCATTTTAATGAAGGTGAGATCACCTACATTTTGGGTCGACAGCCGGGTCCTTCTTTCTGTCAGGATTGATCCAGCAGCACTGAAGACTCTTTCTGATAGCACACTACCAGCAGGGCAAGCGAGCTCCTGTAAGGCATATTGTGCCAATTCAGGCCAGGTGTCCAGTTTACAGGCCCAGTAGTCAAAGGGGAATGAACTGTGAGGGAGAACATCGATAGGGGAGGAGAGGTAGTTTTGAACCATAGTTGACAACTGCTGTCTCCTGTCTGTTGCATTCGATTCAATATTACCAGTCGTGTGAGCGTAACTCAAGAAATCAGTCCACAACATGGTCATGAAACCCCTGTCTCCAACGCCACTTCAGCTGTGTGCACCACGAACACCTCTTCCATTTGACCCAGTACGGCTCGTGGTAGAACCTGCACCGCTGCTGTGTGCTGTGAATGCCTCTAACAAACGGTTTACCAGAGTTGCTTGTTTGTTCTCCAATATTAGCTCTAGGTTCTCTTGTGGCATGATGTTCTGTAATTGGCCTTTATAGCGTGGATCGATGATGCTGGTGTGTAGCCCTGGTATGTAAGGCACACAATACCAGGAGGATGAGTGGAGAGGTAACGGTTAAGGGTTCTACATGAGGCATACCCACTGCAGACACACCCAGCAGGGGTGTAGAGGGGAGTGGCCTTTTTAGCACAAGAGAGTCTGAAGTTCTCCTGAGAGAGTGGAGGGAGTCAGGACTAGTGCCTGTGGGGAACCAAGATTCCTGTCGATACAAAGAGACAGTACAGTAGTGGAGGCTAGTAAGGATAACCAAGTGTTGTCCCAGCCTAGTCAGTGCTGATATTGAGAGAGTGAGCAGGTCGAAGGGCGCAGAGGAAAAAGGATTCTAAGAGTTGCCTTAAGGATTGGATTATCCTGCACATTGCTCACCGGTCACTGGCGACCGAAGTGTCACTATAGCTTTAGGCATAGTGAGAGAAAAACCAGAGTCTTACTGGACCTTAGGTCGCAGCAAGCAGTCCTTGGAGTGTCAGTACGTAACAGGGGTCCGGTGGAATAGGGACTTTGAGCCTGATCAGCAAAAACAAGAACTTAGTTCCATCACCAGAAGGCTCCGACCACAAAACTGACCGGGCAGTACAGCTTTGGAGAAGCTGGAGAAATCAGAGTGAACTTAGCTCTACGCAGGTTGGACTCATCATATTGGAAAGTAAAGGAGGCCCCTAAACTGCTCTGCCGTTACCTCAAAACTCATCCTCCATCTACCTCATCAGCTTCCCGGGACCTGCCTGAACAACTTGAAGTAAAAGGTATGGAAAGAAGCTTTGATGTGTGAGACTGTTTCATTTAATTGTATTCCTGCACAACATCGTCATCATCATAGCCCTGAGGGAAGAGTCCCACCTGTAGGGGGCCCGACATCTAGCTGCCACACCATCCCCTCAGAGATCTACAGCAGCGCTAGTCTTAATGATCAGAGAACTACAGGTGGCGTCACGAACTGTTATACACCTATCCCCTGTAAATATACCCCCCAACATACGCCTGACCGCCAGGGCCACAGACCGAGCCACCGCTACCTGAGACAACCCCATAGACTTCCATGGGCTCGGCTCTGAGTATCCCATTGCTCTGGTAAACCACAAACTTGGCGTCACGAACAGGATCCGAAACTTGCAGCATTGCGAGCCCTGTGTGCCTGTGGAGTGTTTTGGTGAAAAAGACTGTTGCTGTGGTTTGGCGCCAAATACCGCCATATTTGTCGCCATATTCGCGCCCTAAGGCGCTGGAGAAGAAGGTGGGCGTACCTGAAAGAGCGCGCAAAGTCTTGGACACGCCCCCGGCTCTGACTCAGCGGCAGGTCCTGCGACAGGAAGTGGACGCTCTGACATCAGAGCGCCTGCGACGAAGGTCCTGTTCCCACTGCTGTGCCTGTGAAGTAGCAGCTCCTGAAACCGGTAGGCTCCGGTTAACCAAGGGGGTGCTAAGATGTCACAACAACCGGCCGACAGTGCGGCCCCAGCCGGAGGCCCCGACCCCGCACTGCGTGGCATTGTAGCGCCAGATGGGGGCGCAGGCCCCGCACCCAGTCCGGTAGTCCCGATCATGCCACTAACGCTCCCATATATGCCTGGGGTGAAATGGCTTCCCCAGTACAGCGGTGAGCCAGGCACTTTAGCAGGCTTCAAGCGGAAGTTATGCAGCATCCTAGAAATGTACTCCATGCCTGAGAGACAAAAAGCTGCTGTGCTAATAGGGCAGCTAACTGGCGCTGCTGAGAGGGAAGTGGAGACTTGGGATACCGTTGATCAGGAGTCGGTACCTGCGATCCTCCTTAAGCTACATGCCATATTTGAAGACCGCACAGAAACGGATCTCCGGATGGCCTTCTATCACTGTTCACAACAGCCAGGTGACAGCATCCGGGACTACGCTTGCCGACTACGAGGAGCCCTGAGAGCCCTTAAGCAGATTAATAATTTAAATGCTATCGATGAGAATAAGATGCTGAAAGAGCAATTTATACAGCGATTGAGATCCCAAGAGGAACGCAGAACTGTAAACTGGTGGTCCTTAGATCATCCGGATGCTACCTTTGATGCCCTAAAGGACATGGCAATAAAAGGGCTGCGACCCCTGGGCAAACCTGAAGTGGCAACCCAACATCATCAGGGTGAAGTCACTCTGGAACCGGCAGTACCCCCCTTTTCCCCGCTAGTGGCAGAAACCAAAACGCAGGCGACACCCCCTAGTGAATTGGACTGTCTGCGCTCAGAGGTGCGCCAGCTGACTAAAAATCTGGCTGCAGTGATGAGTGCCCTGCAGCTGCGGAAAGAGGAAGAAGGGAAGATCTTATTAGCTGATTGCCCAGAAGACGTCCCGTGGATGAACCGGAGAAGAAGGAAGACGTCGCCCCCCCGGAGGAGGACAACGCCACCCCCAGGAGCGACCTCTGATCAACACCCTCCTCGTCGGGAGATCACCTGTTACCGATGCAACCGGAAAGGTCATATGTCTCCACAGTGTCCTTTAAATGGGCAGAACCTGGGTCCGAGGGCCAACACCCAGGAGGAGACCCGTCAGGCCCCCTAGACTGGAACCGCAGGTATGTGGGTGGACGACCCTACCTGTCTATCATTCTAGATGGTATTGCTGTACAGGCATTGTTAGACACTGGGTCCCAGGTGACCCTAATACCTGATGCCCTATATACTAAGTTCTGGTCAATGGACAGTCTTAAACCCCCGAGCCCTGACTTTACCGTGTATGCTTCTAATGGTCTTCCTGTAGAAGTACTCGGGACAAAATGTGTAGATGTGAAAGTGGGCAGAGAGGAGTTGAAAGACCAGGGGCTTCTGGTAGTAAAGACTGTAAATGAGGAGAACGGTTTAAATATAATTTTGGGTACTAACATTATCAGTAATTGTTTGGGAGAAGTTGTGTTCTTACTCCAACAGCTCGCTGAGATTGCCCGACCAAGGCAGAAAGGAGTAATCCAAAGAGAGATCCGGGCCCTGGTGTGTCAGCAGCAAGCGAAGCTTACAGACGGCGAAATTGGTAATGTACGGGTCACTGACTCGAATCCCATTGTGATACCCCCAATGAGTGAAATGATAATCTGGTGCAGGGCAGCCATAGGTCTGAGAGGACAGAACTACCAAGCTGTAGTAGAACCCCACCATTCAGAACATAGACCTACACTTATGACTGCTAGGGGAGTAGTGGAAGTGGTGAATGGAAGAGTACCGGTACGGCTTCTCAATTGGGGAGATGATGAGGTAAACTTACCCCGTTATGCAACCATTGCTAAACTACATGCTGTCGACAATAATTCTATTCTCCCGGCTGAGTCCTTAGACTCCTGTCAGATAGCGGAGGACAATGACCCAGCAACTCAGGTGGCGGAATGGTGTCAGCAGCTCCATGTTGGGACGGACACCACTCCCGCTCACCAGAAGCAAGGGGTATTACGGGTGGTCCAAGAGTACGCCCAAGTGTTTAGCAAGCATCCACTTGATTTTGGGATAATTAAGGGAGTACAACATCATATCCCTACAGGCAGTCATCCTCCCATCAAAGAGCGGTACAGGCCTATACCCCAGCCCATTATCAGAAGGCTAAAGAAATGTTGCGAGATATGAAAGAAGCCGGAGTAATCAGGGATAGTTGTAGTCCCTGGGCAGCACCTCTAGTCCTGGTTAGAAAAAAAGATGGTAGCTTGAGAATGTGTGTGGATTACAGGCAGGTGAATCGCATAACACATAAGGACGCATACCCGTTACCACGTATAGAGGAATCATTAGCTGCTCTGAAAACGGCTAACTACTTTTCTACCCTTGATCTGACTAGTGGTTACTGGCAAGTGGCTGTGGCTGAGGAGGATCGTGAGAAAACGGCTTTCACCACCCCAATGGGGCTCTGTGAGTTCGACAGAATGCCGTTTGGGCTCAGTAGTGCCCCAGGAACATTTCAGAGAGTGATGGAAAACTGTCTGGGACATCTCAATTTTGAAACCGTGCTGCTATACTTAGACGACGTCATCGTGTACTCCAAGACATATGAGGACCATCTGAAGCACCTGGCAGAAGTATTTGAATCCCTGTCCAGGTACGGGATGAAGTTGAAACCCTCAAAATGCCATCTACTCAAACAGAAGGTACAATACTTGGGACACATCGTCAGTTCGGAAGGAGTAGCGCCGGACCCAGAGAAAGTCACTGCCATCCAGAAGTGGCCGGAGCCGAAGAACCTCAAGGAAGTGCGACAGTTCCTGGGACTCACGGGTTACTACAGAAGGTTCGTGAAAGATTACACGAAGAAGGCAGCCCCTTTACAGGACCTCCTAGTAGGACAATCCCTAAAGAGCAGAAACCCTCCCTTTAATTGGGGTAAGGAACAGGCTGAAGCATTCCAAAAGATGAAAGAGATCCTTACGGGTGATGAGATCTTAACCTATCCTGATTACAGCCAACCGTTCCTGCTGTACACCGACGCCAGTAATGAAGGTTTGGGAGCAGTTCTCAGTCAGAAGCAGAATGGCCAAGAAAAAGTCATCGCATATGCCAGCAGAAAACTCAGGCCAACTGAGAGGAATCCGGAAAATTATAGCAGCTTCAAGCTGGAGTTTCTGGCACTGGTCTGGGCCATTACTGAAAGATTTAAGCATTATCTGGCCTCCAACCAGTTCACTGCGTTTACAGACAACAACCCCTTAACGCACCTGGAAACCGCCAAGCTGGGCGCCATGGAGCAGCGTTGGATGGCTCGGTTGTCCAATTACCAGTTTACTATCAAGTACCGGGCAGGCCGAAAGAATGCTAATGCCGACGCATTGTCCCGAATGCCGCATGACTCTGACACGGAAGAAGAATCGGACGACCTGGAAGAAATTGAGCTACCTGCGTTCCATCGAAATGGGGTAGTCCACGAGCATCGAGTCTACAGAAAGCAGTATGGTGCAACGTTAAATCCTTTACCCCATCACAGCTGGAAAGAGACTCAGGACAGCGATCCAGTGGTCAGCCGTATCAAGGAGTTGTTAAGACAGGAAGGTTCCTCCTTGGAAAAAGATGCACCTATGTCAGCAAAGCTCCTGTGGAACGAGAGAAGCCGGTTGTTCCTATACCGTGAGAAGTTGTGCAGGAGATACGTCAACCCCAGGACCCACGAGATGGTCTGGCAGATAGTGGTCCCCAAGGCAGACGTCCAAATGGTGTTGGAAGCATACCATGATCAAGCAGGACACTTTGGCTGGAGAAAGCTGGAGACCCTGTTGAGGTGCCGGTTCTACTGGGTAGGGATGCGCAGCTCCATCGAGAGGTGGTGTCGGAACTGTGGACCCTGTGGTCTCAGAAGAAAGGACTACGGTAGTCAGAAGGCACCCCTGCAACCTATCCGGACGACTCGCCCCCTGGAGATTGTGGCCCTGGACCACGTCAAACTGTCGCCAAGTAGATCTGGATACTCATACGCCTTGACCATGGTGGACCATTACTCTAGATTTCTGGTGGTTGTTCCAGTTAAGGATCAGACAGCAGTGACGGCAGCAAAAACCTTTCAAGCAAGCTTCTGTAGACCGCATGGGTATCCGGAGCAAGTATTAACCGATCAAGGACCTGCTTTCGAAGCTGATTTATTCAAGGAATTCTGTCACATGTACGGGTGCAAGAAAATTAGAACAACACCATACCACCCTCAAACCAACGGTCTTTGCGAGAAAATGAACCACATTGTCCTTGATTTGTTGAAATCCATACCGTTGGAAGACAGAAATCGATGGCCGGACTTACTACCTGATTTGGTTGACTTGTATAACCATATACCTGTAAGTTCCACTAACTGCACTCCAGCCTATCTTATGAGAGCAAGGCCCGGAAGACTACCAATGGATTTAGAACTTGGAGTGGTAGAACCGGAGGCAGACGACGCCGTTGAAAACTGGGACATCAATCGGCAAGAGCAGTACAGACGAGTGCAAGTCTGTGTAGAAGAAAGTCTCAACAAGGCACGGGAGAAACAGGAAGATATTTACAACAGGAATGCTCCTGCCAAGCCTTTGATGCCTGGAGAAGTGGTATTGAAAAGGAAAAGGAAAATGCACAAATTGGATAACCAGTGGGAACAAGAACCCTACGTTGTACAAGATTCTAAATATGACAACAGAAAAGTTTGTATCATCAGTAAGGACGAAGGAAGAACAATATCCACTGTGTCCAGAGACCATTTGAAATTGTGTCCAGAACCCTTAAAGTTTCGTGAAGAGAAATCTGTCATCAATCAAGAAGAAAGAAAAGAAGAGGTCATACACACGGATCTGGGAGATTTCCTGCAGATTGGCCCAGACTGGGAGATGCTGTAATCATTCCGGTGTTGCAGTTTTATCAGCCACAAGAGGAAGTTCTACCTCCAGTTGTGCCCATGGTGCCAGTGGAGCCAGTTCAGGAGTTACCTATTCCAGCAACACCCCAGCCTATAGAATCTCAAGAAGGATCATCGGAAGCAGCGCCCCATGCTATGGGATCCCCTGGTGAAGCTGACTCACACCGCCCAGCCATCAGTACGCTTGCCAGATCCATAGAAAGATTGAGACAGTTCTATAGTTTGCCGTTACGCAGTGCAGATAGATCACAGATTAATATACCTGAAGCTACTCCACGTAGATCAGAGCGAGCCACGAAAGGGAAGATACCCATTCGATACCAACAATAATTCGAGTAAAATAATGTAAATATTAAAGTGAAAAGTATATTTATGTGTCCTTTTATTATGACATGGACTTTGTGACTGTGGACTATGCCAGCCCAAAAACTGTATCTTGTAAATAGTTGCACTAAGGTGCATTATAATGGTTTCACACGAAGCCTTGACTTACCTCTGAACATAAAACCCGTGTGGTGTGGCACTGAGTGAGGTCTGCATTCAGATGTCCTGCAGCCCACCCAGGACCCACGTTGAAGGTTTGGTGCGGGTCCTTCACAAGAATACTGTGTATATATTGAATGTTTTGGATGCTTTAATACTTTTTGTATTTTCTTACTGTACATATGGCAACGTTTAAGAAATTCGTACCTCCCGGATGGGAAGAGTTAAATGTTTATTGTTAATGAAAAACAAAATTTCTTCTTATATTTCACAGCCCGGGAGTGCTGTATTTTACCATGGGGGAATGTGTAGCCCTGGTATGTAAGGCACACAATACCAGGAGGATGAGTGGAGAGGTAACGGTTAAGGGTTCTACATGAGGCATACCCACTTCAGACACACCCAGCAGGGGTGTAGAGGGGAGTGGCCTTTTTAGCACAAGAGAGTCTGAAGTTCTCCTGAGAGAGTGGAGGGAGTCAGGACTAGTGCCTGTGGGGAACCAAGATTCCTGTCGATACAAAGAGACAGTACAGTAGTGGAGGCTAGTAAGGATAACCAAGTGTTGTCCCAGCCTAGTCAGTGCTGATATTGAGAGAGTGAGCAGGTCGAAGGGCGCAGAGGAAAAAGGATTCTAAGAGTTGCCTTAAGGATTGGATTATCCTGCACATTGCTCACCGGTCACTGGCGACCGAAGTGTCACTATAGCTTTAGGCATAGTGAGAGAAAAACCAGAGTCTTACTGGACCTTAGGTCGCAGCAAGCAGTCCTTGGAGTGTCAGTACGTAACAGGGGTCCGGTGGAATAGGGACTTTGAGCCTGATCAGCAAAAACAAGAACTTAGTTCCATCACCAGAAGGCTCCGACCACAAAACTGACCGGGCAGTACAGCTTTGGAGAAGCTGGAGAAATCAGAGTGAACTTAGCTCTACGCAGGTTGGACTCATCATATTGGAAAGTAAAGGAGGCCCCTAAACTGCTCTGCCGTTACCTCAAAACTCATCCTCCATCTACCTCATCAGCTTCCCGGGACCTGCCTGAACAACTTGAAGTAAAAGGTATGGAAAGAAGCTTTGATGTGTGAGACTGTTTCATTTAATTGTATTCCTGCACAACATCGTCATCATCATAGCCCTGAGGGAAGAGTCCCACCTGTAGGGGGCCCGACATCTAGCTGCCACACCATCCCCTCAGAGATCTACAGCAGCGCTGGTCTTAATGATCAGAGAACTACAGGTGGCGTCACGAACTGTTATACACCTATCCCCTGTAAATATACCCCCCAACATACGCCTGACCGCCAGGGCCACAGACCGAGCCACCGCTACCTGTGACAACCCCATAGACTTCCATGGGCTCGGCTCTGAGTATCCCATTGCTCTGGTAAACCACAATTGTGGTGCGGGTCATAACACTGGCCAACCAGTAGTCGTCATCCTTCATAATTTTGGCAATGCGGGGGTCCCTTTTTAGGATCCGCAAGACATAATCACACATGTGGGCCAATGTTCCAAGTGTCAATGATGCACTGCCAGTGGTGGGTGGAGGAGGACTTTCTGCCAAAAAGGGTACTGTATCACAAGCGTACAGCTGTATACAGTCTAAGGGTAATTGTAAGTCTCCGTATATATTTCTGGAGTAACAGACAGACGCTCACAGGCTCAGTATGGATTAGACCAGAATATAAAAAGCTGAAAAAGGGAACTGTATCACAAGCGTACAGCTGTATACAATGTTGGGTTAATTTCAAATCTCCGTATATATTTCAGGAGTCAGACACAGACGCTCTCAGGCTCAGTATGGATTAGACAAGAGTATAAAAAGCTGAAAAAGGGTAATGTATCAGAAGATTACAGCTGGATACAGTGTAAGGGTAATTGTAAATCTCCGTATATATTTCCGGAGTAACAGACAGACACTCACAGGCTCAGTATGGATTAGACCAGAATATAAAAAGCAGATCCGCATGACATAATCACACATGTGGGTCAATGTTCCAGGTGTCAATGATGCACTTACAGTGGTTGATGGAGGAGGACTTTCTGCCAAAAAGGGTACTGTATCACAAGCGTACAGCTGTATACAGCCTAGGGGTAATTGTAAATCTCTGTATATATTTCCGGGGTAACAGACAGGCGCTCACAGGCTCAGTATGGATTAGACCAGAATATAAAAAGCTGAAAAAGGGTACTGATACCAGGTGTATATAGTATAGTGAAAATATTGTAAATCTCCGTATATATTTCAGGAGTCACACACAGACACTCACAGGCTCAGTATGGATTAGACAAGAATATAAAAAGCTGAAAAAGGGAACTGTATCACAAGCGTACAGTTGTACAGTCTAGGGGTAATTGTAAATCTCCGTATATATTTCAGGAGTCACACACAGACGCTCTCAGGCTCAGTATGGATTAGACAAGAATATAAAAAGCTAAAAAAGGGTACTGTATCAGAAGATTACAGCTGGATACAGTCTACAGTCATGGCCAAAAGTTTTGAGAATGACACAAATATTAATTTTTACAAAGTCTACTGCTTCACTTTTTCTAATGGCAATTTGCATATACTCCAGAATGTTATAAAGAGTGATCAGCTTAACAGCAATTACTTGCAAAGTCAATATTTGGCTAGAAAATGAACTTTATCCCCCAAAACACATTTCAACATCTTTGCAGCCCTGCCTTAAAAGGACCAGCTAACCTCTTTTCAGTGATTGCTCCATTAACACAGGTGTGGGTGTTGATGAGGACATGGCTGGAGATCAATCTGTCATGATTAAGTAAGAATGACACCACTGGACACTTTAAAAGGAGGCTGGTGCTTGGCATCATTGTTTCTCTTCTGTTAACCATGGTTATCTCTAAAGAAACACGTGCAGTCATCATTGCAATGCACAAAAATGGCCTAACAGGGAAGAGTATCGCAGCTAGAAAGATTGCACCTCAGTCAACAATCTATCGCATCATCAAGAACTTCAAGGAGAGAGGTTCCATTGTTGCCAAAAAGGCTCCAGGGTGCCCAAGAAAGACCAGCAAGTGCCAGGACCGTCTCTTAAAAGTGTTTCAGCTGCTGGATCGGGCTACCAGCAGTGCAGAGCTTGCTCAGGAATGGCAGCAGGCAGGTGTGAGTGCATCTGCACTCACTGTGAGGCGGAGACTCTTGGAGCAAGGCCTGGTCTCAAGGAGGGCAGCAAAGAAGCCACTTCTCTCCAGAAAAAACATCATGGACAGACTGATATTCTGCAAAAGGTACAGGCAGTGGACTGCTGAGGACTGGGGTAAAGTTATTTTCTCTGATGAATCCCCTTTTCGATTGTTTGGGACATCAGGAAAACGCCTCATTCGAAGAAGACAAGGTGAGCGCTACCACCAGTCTTGTCTCATGCCAACTATTAAGCATCCTGAAACCATTCATGTGTGGGGTTGCTTCTCAGCCAAGGGAATCGGCTCTCTCACAGTCTTACCTAAAAACACAGCCATGAATAAAGAATGGTACCAGAATGTCCTCCAAGAGCAACTTCTCCCAACCCTCCAAGAGCAGTTTGGCAATCAACAATGCCTTTTCCAGCATGATGGAGCACCTTGCTATAAAGCAAAGGTGATAACTAAATGGCTCAGGGAACAAAACAGAGATTTTGGGTCCATGGCCTGGAAACTCCCCAGATCTTAATCCCATTGAGAACTTGTGGTCAATCATCAAGAGACGGGTGGACAAACAAAAACCTAAAAATTCTGACAAAATGAAAGCATTGATTGTGCAAGAATGGACTGCTATCAGTCAGGATTTGGTCCAGAAGTTGATTGAGAGCATGCCAGGGAGAATTGCAGAGGTCCTGAAGAATAAGGGTCAACACTGCAAATATTGACTTGCTGCATTAACTCATTCTAACTGTCAATAAAGCTTTTGTTACTCATATGTTTGCAATTATTATATTTCTGTCCGTGATAAAAACATCTGTCAAACACACATAAAAACCAGAGGGCAGCAGATCATGTGAAAATATAATATTTGTGTCATTCTCAAAACTTTTGGGCATGACTGTAGGGGTAATTGTAAATCTTCGTATATATTTCAGGAGTCACACACAGACGCTCTCAGGCTCAGTATGGATTAGACAAGAATATAAAAAGCTGAAAAAGGGTAATGTATCAGAAGATTACAGCTGGATACAGTCTAGGGGTAATTGTAAATCTCCGTATATATTTCAGAAGTCACACACAGACGCTCTCAGGCTCAGTATGGATTAGACAAGAATCTAAAAAACAGAAAAAGGGTACTGTATCACCAGATACCAGGTATATATAGTATAATGAAAATATTGTAAATCTCCGTATATATTTCAGGAGTCAGACGCAGACTCTCACAGGCTCAGTATGGATCACACCAGAATATAAAAAGTAGAAAAAGGGTAATGTATCAGAAGCGTACAGCTGTATACAGGGTTGGGGTAATTTTAAATCTCCGTATATATTTCCGGAGTAACACACAGACGTTCACAAGCTCTGTATGGAGTAGACCAGAATATAAAAAGCAAAAACGGCTAATGTATCAGAAGCATACAGCTGTATACAGTATAGGGGTAATTGTAAATCTCCGTATATATTTCCGGAGTCACACACAGACACTCTCTCAGTATGGATTTGACCGTAATACAGAAGGCAGAAAAACAGTACTGTATCAGAAGATACCAGCTGTATACGATTTTGGGGAAAATTGAAATCTCCGTATATATTTCTGGAGTCACACACAGATAGTCAGCATGTATTTGTCCGTGATACCAGCCGGTACACGGTAGTGTGAGGAGCGTACAGCTCTTTACAGTGTGGGAAAAAATGAACGCTCGGTAACTGTGCAGGAAAAAAGAATAAAAGTATTAGTGCTGTGTAAAAAGCAGTCTGCACCGCAGTGTACACACAGCAATACAGCTATCAGGCAGCCTAATAACCAGCGCTGCTGCACACAAGAAAATCCTCCCCTGTCACTGCACACTAACTGTACAGCACAATCGCTATCAGCACAAGCACAGAATAACTTTTTTTCCTGCCTAAAGGGTATGCCACACTGAACAATATCGCTAACGGGATCGCTAAAAAACGTCACTATTTAGCGATCCCGTTAGCGATGTTGTTCAGTGCGGCATCTGCCAGCGACGAGCTTCCTGCTGTGATCTCGCTCGTCGCTGGAATCGTTCCGGACCCTATTTTCTCGTCGGCGCTCCCGCTGGGTAAGTATATATCGCTAGTGTGGCACCTTTTCTTAGCGATTTAGCGGTACTTTTGTACCGCTAAAGTCGTTAAGAAGATCGCTAACGGCGATAGCGTCGTTAACTATATCGCTAAATGTGGCCGCACTTAGCGATATAGAAACAATCCCGCTAGCGATCGCATTAGTATGCGTCGTTATCGTGATCGCTAGCGGGATTGTTTAGTGTGGCAGTACCTTAACTCTCTCCCTACTGATAAACAGCGTCAGCAACCTCTCCCTACACTAAGATCGGCAGAAGTAAAATGACGGGCGGCGGTCAGGGCTTTTATAGACACTATGACGCCCCCCAAAGCAAGCTAATCACTGCAATGCCCTTCTTTAAGATGGGGGTGGCGCTGCCCATGTCATCTCATTGCCCACAGTGTGCGTCCTTGCTCATTGGCTGAGAAAAGGCACCTGCAAGCATTATGGGAAACCCGACTTTGGCGCTCGGGTCGACGACCGCATGGCCGACCTCACGCTATGGTCGGGTTTTGCTCGGCAAAACCCGACTTTGGCGAAAGTCAGTGATTTTTGAATCTGACCGACCTGTTTCGCTCAACTCTACTCATCATGTATCTAAATATCTCAGCCAAGGCAAAGTGCCTTGTTGATGTCTCACCCCAAAGCTAGGAGCAGATGCCCTGATTGCCCACCCTTGCCCAGCTACCCCTTTGCCCTTACACCCCCAGGCTGGCGCACCTTTGTTGGGTGCTGCTGAACGCTCCACTTTGCTTTCCACTTATGGCACAGGCTCTTTTCCAGCAGTGCAACGGCTCCATCCTGTTTTTCCATCATTTGCATTTGATCCATAGAAGTGACAAAACAGAGGCCATCAGGGCAGGTGCAGACGAATGCATTTTTGGTCCAAGTGCAATCGGATAAAACATTGCATCACACCCGGACCAGTGTTATTCTATGGGGCTGTGCAAATGTCCGATATTTTCTCTTGACACTGTCTGTACGAGGAAAAGATTGCAGAAAGTGCAATTTTAGTGTTGAGCGATACTGCTCGATATCTAAAAATATCGGATCGGAATGGTATCACCGATATCACTAAATATCGTCGATATCCGATTCCGATACCGGAAGTCCCATGTAAGTCTATGGGAACAAAATATCGCAACTAAAAAAAAACTTTATTTTCTTGTAAACACTAAATATACACACATAGAATACATATATATATATAATATACATGTCATTGTGACATATATATATATACATATATGTATAGTTTATACACTTCTACATAGTAAAATATCCTCTGATTCAATTGCCGGGTAAAGCCGTCTTCTGAGAAAAGACAGAAGCACCCGACATGAAATGACACTTGGTGTACATAGGGTTAACCATGTCTTTTCATGTAGTTTGCAATCTGATTTGCACAAACAATTACATCAGTCTATGTGTGCAAAATTTCACACCTGTAGGGGTTAATTAAAGGTGTAAATTCGTTGTAAAAAAAACTGACTTTTTTGCTACGAATTTACACCTTTAATTAACCCCTACAGGTGTGAAATTTTGCACACATAGACTGATGTAATTGTTTGTGCAAATCAGATAGCAAAGGACATGAAAAGACATGGTTAACCCTATGTACACCAAGTGTCATTTCATGTCGGGTTCTGCATTTTCACAAAAGCCGTCAATTGAATTAGCGGCTATTATACTATGTAGAAGTGTATGAACTATAAATATATATATATATGTGTGTCACAAACTCAATGACATGTATATATATTATATATGAGGTGTAAAATTGCTGAAAAAAAATGCGTGGGCTCCCGCCCAATTTTCGCAACCAGACAGACAAAGCCAGTGAGTGGGGGCAGATAATAATAGCCCAGAGAGGGACCATTATTTTTGGCCCCCCCCGGCTACTAACATCTGCCCCCAGACACCCCAGAAAGGGCAAATCTCTAATTAGATTTGCCCTTTCTGGCACTTTGCCCGTCTATTCCCATTGCCCTGTAGCGGTGGCGAATGGGTTAATAAGGGGTTAAAATGACCTTGCAATTGAAAGGTCACTTTAAGCCAGGTTAATAATTGAGAGTTGTCAATTAGACAACTATCAATTATTAATCCTATTGTATGAAAGAAAAATCAAACACACACACTTTAATAAAAAAGAAGTTTAATGAAATAATCACACAGTTTTTGACCATATTTTATTTACCTGCTAAAACCATTTCCTGTAATAAAAATAAAATAATAAAGCAAAATTATTCTTACCTATCCCATGCACAGTCAGGTCCCACGGTGTAATCCTTCAGAAAGGGTTAATGTTTACTGCAGGGACCGCAGCTAATGCTGCAGCCTCACAGTAAACCCCCAAATGAATGAGTTCCTCTCCTGGCTGACAGGAGAGGAAGTGGAAAGCTTAATTGATTGCTTTCCACTTTCACTTCAGGTCAGCCAGGGACACAATCAGTGACGTCAGAGGGAACTGATTAACAAAAATAGGGGTTCCCTTCAAAAAAAAATGGCGTGGGGTCCCCCCTATTTTTGTTAACCAGCCAGATGAAGCAGACCGCTGAGGCCTGGATTTTCAGGCTGTTAAGGAGCCAAGATCCATGGACCTTGCCAGCCTGATAATACCAGGCCACAGCAGTCTGCATATCTTGGCTGATTAACAAAAATAGGGGATCCCCTCGAAAAAAATTGGCGTGGGGTCCCCATATTTTTGTTAACCAGCCAGATGAAGCAGACCGCTGAGGCCTGGTTTTTCAGGCTGGTAAGGATCCAATATCCATGGACCTTGCAAGCCTGATAATACCAGGCCACAGCAGTCTGCTTAGCTTGGCTGGTTAACAAAAATAGGGGATCCCCTCGAAAAAAAAACGGCGTAGGGGTCCCCCTATTTTTGTTAACCAGCCAAGTAAAATGCAGACTGCTGCGGCCTGGTATTAAAAGACTGTCAAGGCCCATGGATTTTGGCCCTCAACAGCCTGATAATACCAGGCTACAGCAGCCCCACATTTGGCGCATCAAAAGATGTGCCAATTGTGGCACTTTACCCGGCTCTTCCCACTGCCCTGTAGCGGTGGCAAGTGGGGTAATAAGGGGTTAATGTCACCGTTGATTGCACGGTGACAATAAGCCCGGTTAATAATGGAGAGGTGTCAATAAGACACCGATCCATTATTAATCCCAAAGTTATTAAATGTATAAAAAAAAGACAAAGCAAGAAAAAAGTCTTTTAATGAAATAAAAGAGACAACACAGTTTTCATTTTTTTTATTACTCTCTCATTCCTGCGACGCCATCGATCTCCTGTAAAAAAAGAAAAAAAAAAACCCAACAGTATACCACCTGTCCGACGCAGTCCATAACGATAGTCCCACGACGATCCAGCTCTGCTACATCGCAATGACAGGCAGAGCCTGTCATCGCGACGCAGCACAGCTGATTACCTGCTTCCCCGGCGGTGACGTCATCGGACTGACTGCTTTACGGCCGGGATTACCCAGCAGTCACTGCAGTTATCGCGAGAAACTGCATGTGACCGCCGGGGAAAGATGATGGCGGCCATCAAGCAGTCCAGCCCGTGACCGCCGGGGAAAGATGATGGCGGCCATCAAGCAGTCCAGCCCGTGACCGCCGGAGATCTTCTGCCAGGTAAGTGCCGCTGACTCCTGACAGACCCGACCGACGGACACTGACAGACCCGACCGACGGACACTGACAGTGACAGTGACAAATCCGATTCCGGTATCCGATATGACGAAAATATCGGTACTCGGAATCGAAAGCCCGATACAGCTAATATCGGCCGATACCCGATATTTGCAGTATCGTATCGCTCAACACTATGCAATTTGCATCTGATATTCGGATCGCACTCGGTCATGCAAGTCAATGAGTCCATGGAAAAAAATCAGACTGCACTCGGGTGACATCTGACTGCAGAATGGAGATGCTGGAGACATTTGTTTTCTCATCTTCTTGTCATCCAAGAAAATTGGATCACACTGTGCTGACACTGCTGAGAAAATACAGAAGTGTGTGTCCCCAGCCTAGGGCTGTTAATCAAAGCAACATTGGCAGCGACGGTGCTCATCGCAACATAGTGAGTGTGACTGTGCTGTGTGATAGGTCTCTGCAGTATGATAGGTCTCTGCTGTGTGATAGGTCTCTGCAGTATGATAGGTCTCTCCTGTGTGATAGGTCTCTGCTGTGTGATAGATCTCTGCTGTGTGATAGGTCTCTGCTGTGTGATAGGTCTTTGCTGTGTGATAGGTCTCTGCTGTGTGATAGGTCTCTCCTGTGTGATAGATCTCTGCAGTGTGATAGATCTCTGCTGTGTGATAGATCTCTGCAGTATGATAGGTCTCTGCTGTGTGATAGATCTCAGCAGTGTGATGGTCTCTGATCTGCAGTATGATAGGTCTCTGCTGTGTGATAGATCTCTGCAGTATGATAGGTCTCTTCTGTGTGATAGATCTCTGCAGTGTGATGGTCTCTGATGTGTGATAGATCTCTACAGTATCATAGGTCTCTCCTGTGTGATAGGTCTCTGCTGTGTGATAGATCTCTGCTGTGTGATAGGTCTCTCCTGTGTGATAGGTCTTCTGTGTGATAGATCTCTGCAGTATGATAGGTCTCTGCTGTGTGATAGGTCTCTCCTGTGTGATAGATCTCTGCTGTGTGATAGGTCTCTGCAGTATGATAGGTCTCTGCTGTGTGATAGGTCTCTCCCGTGTGATAGATCTCTGC
>JARQOD010009536.1:0-30945 GCA_033576555.1 Oophaga sylvatica
CAAAACTTTTGTCTTGCCAAAATCTGACCATTCTGTGTCCATTAAATGATCAATATTTCAGCATTTATTTTATTAACCTAAACCCAATTTGGGAGGGTTTCAGATTTCAAAAGAATAATTTATACAACCAATGGATGAATTTAACATCAGGTTATAAGCTTTGATTTACATAACATGGATAAGCGACATAACTTCTGTCAGGGAGTGTAATCTCTGCAGACGAGTGGTGGCTGGAGAAGTCGTCATGTCGGTCTGAGCCAGATGGAAAAAAGGGGAAAAGTGAACAACTGCATCAGAAAGAACGTCACCTGTAAATTCCTATACTGTATATATCTGTACTGAATTCTCTGTAATATGGTCGGTAGGACTGGTATCTATCACTATATGGTGGTAACATCGGTCTTTTTAATAGCATTTTTTTTATTTAATAACAGCTTAATGCGTCTCAGTCATTATGTTGTGGGTGTATGGTGATATTATTGGCATTATTGGTCTTTGTATATTATGTTTTGTTATGCTGAGGTAATGGTTATATTATAATATTATGTACTCACTGTGTAGTGGTAATGGTAGAGGACATTGTGTATGGGTATTATTTTGACCATGTAAGTAAGTTTGATAATATTTTTTGTATAGTGTGTTTTAGAGTTAACAACAGTGGTATACTGTAATTATATGTGTATAGAGCCTCTCTTAAGTGGTGGGGCGGTCGTATGAGGAGAAATGTACTTTGGGGCTTGGGCATTTGATATTTTAGGACCTTAGCAATGCCCATGCCCAGTACATACCCAATATATAGCTACTACAGCAACAGTACATGCCAAATATGTGACCAATGCACAGCTAATACATGCCTGGTACATACCCAATATATGACAAATACATAGCTAATACATGCCCAGTACATACCAAATACATGCCCAGTACATATCCAATTTATGACCAATACATAACTAATACATGCCCAGTACATACCCAATATGTGATCAAAGCAAAGCTAATACATGCCCAATACATACCAAATACATGCAGAGTACATATCCAGTATATGACCAATATATGAACAATACATAGTTAATACATGACCAGTACATACCCATTATATGCCCAATACCAGGGGGATAACAACCATGTCTTAAAGACTGCGACCAGCCCATGCGGGTAAGTGGCCTATGCCAGCAGAAACTGCAACCGGATGTGCATCCTGTGCAGCTGAAGAGACTTGTCGGGTCCGTGCGCGCAATACATACTGCTGGCCCATCAAAGGCCAGCAGCTAACGTCGGCATGCATGTGACTGGAGGCACATGTCAGTGGTGTCATGTGCTCCTGTCGCATGCACATGCATGCTGAAGTCAGCTGCCAGCTTTGGAAGAGGACTCCGCGCGAATGGAGCTCAGGGTAAGGGACATACTGGTATATATCAGGATGGGGAATATACATACAAGGATGTGGCCCAGGATAAGGAATATATATACCAGGATGAGGGATATATATATATATATATATATACCTGGATGCAGCCCAGGATGCCAATACCTGGTTTAAAAACAACAGTATCACTGTGCTTGTTTGGCCAGCAAACTCGCCTGACCTTAACCCCATAGAGAATCTATGGGGTGTTGTCAAGAGGAAGATGCGAGACACCAGACCCAACAATGCAGACAAGCTGAAGGCTGCTATCAAAGCAACCTGGGCTTCCATAACACCTCAGTAGTGCCACAGGCTGATCGCCTCCATGCCATGCCACATTGATGCAGTAATTGATGCAAAAGGAGCTCCGACCAAGTATTGAGTGCATTTACTGAACATATATTTCAGAAGGCCAACATTTCGGATATTAAAATAATTTTTCAAGCTAGTGCTATAAAGTATTCTAATTTACTGAGATAATGACTTTTGGGTTTTCATTGGCTGTAAGCCATAATCATCAACATTAAAAGAAATAAACACTTGAAATAGATCACTCTGTTTGTAATGACTCTATATAATATATGAGTTTCACTTTTTGTATTGAATAACTGAAAAAGTGATTGCCCCCTAAACCTAATAACTGGTTGGGCCACCCTTAGCATCAAGAACTTCAATGAAGCGTTTGTCATAACTGGCAATGAGCCTTTTACAATGCTCTGGATGAATTTTCACCCACTCATCTTTGCAGAATTGTTGTAAATCAACCCCATTAGAGGGTTTCCAAGCATGAATCGTCTTTTTAAGGTCATGCCACAGCATCTCAATTGGATTAAGGTCAGGACTTTGACTAGGCCACTCCAAAGACATAATTTTGTTTTTTTTAAGCCATTCAGAAGTGGACTTGCTGGTGTGTTTTGGATCATTGTCCTGATGCATAACCCAAGTGCGCTTTAGCACACATTCTCCTTCAGGATGTTTTGGTAGACAGCAGAATTCATGGTTCTATTACCACAACAAGTCTTTCAGGTCCTGAAGCAAAACAGCCTCAGACCATCACACTAGCACCACCATATTTTTCTGTTTGCATGATGTTCCTTTTCTGAAATGCTGTGTTATTTCTGCTCCTGATGTAATGGGACATACACCTTCCAAAAAGTTAAACTTTTATCTTGTCATTCCACAGAGTATTCTCCCAAAGTGAGGACAGAGAAGTACGCTTGTGTAGTACTATTGTAGGAGCTCGAGGATTCTGATAGCGTGGGGCAATGAACAATCAGAGACGGATTTCTTTGAATGCAAATAATGTATTTGTGAAACAGCAAAACACCCAAAAACAATATACAAACAACCCGTAGTGACATGCAATGAAACGAGTCCATATATATACAAGTCCAGTTATATGAATCCGGATATATAAGTCCTTGAACCTCTATAGCGAGGGCGGTAAAGTTCTTACGACGGAGTCCTCACACAAATGTGACCACAAGGTAAGTCTGATGCACAGGTAACGTGGCTGGATTTACACACTGCTGGTGTGTGAAGAGTCAGATCCAGGTATGCAGTAAACACAGGGAGGTCCAGGAACAAGTTAATCTCAGTTGTGGCTTAATTCAGTGAAGTCCAACAACAAGTTCATATGTCAGTAAGATTCCAGTAACAGTTCCAACAGCTCTCACAGAGGGAGTGAACGAAGGGTTAAACAGCAACAGTTCAGAAACACAGTTCTTACCAGATGGAGTGAACCAAGGGTTAAATTCCCAAGTCAACAGGTTAGTGATAACACAGTAAGTGCAACTTACATATGCAGAGAATGTCCAGAGCCATGGGTAGAAACTGCTGTGGCTGAGGAACACCTTAAGGTAACCTGGTTATGCACTCTCCTGGTAAATACACAAAAGATCTGTGAGGAACAAAGCAGCTGGGTTGCAGGGGAACAGAAGCAGAATACTCCAGCAAGGAAGCCAACACCTGAGCCGGGTTTTAAACAAACGAACAGGAAGTAGGGCACACAAAACAGCAAACTCCATTTTAACAAAGGGCAAAATCATTGACAAAGTTACCTAGAAAACCCGGAATACTGACATTACTCCCCCCCTAAAGACGGCCTCCGGACGGTCCTGGACCAGGCCTGTCCGGGTATCTCCGATGAAACTGAGCAATCTTCAGGGGCGCATTGATGTTACTTACTGGTTCCCAAGAATCATTTTCAGGAGAGTAACCTTGCCATCTAACTAGATACTGAAGCCGGTTTCTATGAAGTCTCGAATTAACAATATCCTGTACCACGAATTGTTCTTCGCCATCAACCAACACTGGTGGAGGAGGAGGTACGATACGTCCCTGAAACGTGTTAGGAGAGACTGGTTTTAATAAGGAAACATGAAATACTGGGTGTACCTTTAAAGTCCGTGGTAGCTTCAACCGACAGGCAACCGAGCTCACAATCCCAGTGATCTTGAATGGACCGATGAATTTCTGTCCCAGTTTCTGCGAAGGAACACCCAATTTTAGATTCTTGGTGGACAACCAAACCGAGTCTCCTACCTTATACATAGGTGCTGGTTTCCGGAATCTATCGGCCGACTTCTTGTAACGCTCCTGGGCTGTGGTCAGGGAGTCCTTCAAAACTTCAAGATTACGTTGCAACGCTGTCACTCTGTCTTCAACCGCTGGTACCGAAATAGTAACCGGAGACCTAGGCAAAATACTTGGATGATAACCCAGGTTGGCAAAAAAAGGCGTTACCTTCGTGGAACTGCTTTGGGAGTTGTTGTACGAAAATTCCGCTAAAGGAAGTAGCTTCAGCCAATCGTCCTGCAAATGACTGACGTAACAGCGTAGATATTGCTCCAAGGTTTGATTTGTCCGTTCGGTCTGATCGTTGGTCTGAGGATGGTATGCAGAAGACAAGCAAACATTAATGTGGAGCGCAGAACAAAATCCTTTCCAAAATCTAGAGGTAAATTGTATTCCCCGGTCAGAAATGATCTCATCTGGTACCCCATGCAGCCGGAAAATGTTCTGGATAACTAAATCTACTGTCTCTGTAGCTGAGGGAAGACCAGCACACGGAATGAAATGAGCAGCTTTCGTTAAACGATCTACTACCACCAAAATAGTATTTTTACCACCAGAGGTGGGTAACTCCACAATAAAGTCCATCGAAATAGACCCCCAAGGGCGAGACGGTACAGGTAGCGGTTTAAGAAGACCAGTAGGTGAAATGCGAGGAACCTTGTACCGGGCACAAACTTCACAAGAGCGGACATAGTCATTCACATCCTTCAAGCAGGTAGGCCACCAAAAAAACGAGTTAACAATTCCTGCGTCTTCTGTACCCCCCTATGACCAGCCAATTTAGAGTCGTGGACCAATTTGAGAACTCGAAGTCTTACAGCCTCTGGGACATAAATACATCGATCTCTAAGCCACACACCATTCCGAAGGACAAGATTCACGTTGTCAGGTGGAGCTGCAAGAAATACGTCACCGTCATAGGCCAGCTTGATCTCCTGCCACAAGTCCTGGTTCCGGAGCACTCCAACGAAATTGGCCTCCAACAAGATGGTCTTAGACGGGGTCCCAGGCATGGAATCCACGGTATGGATTCGGGATAATGCGTCAGCTTTCCCATTACGTGAACCTGGGCGGTACGAAATAATAAAATTAAACTGGTTCAAGAACAAACTCCACCTAGCTTGTCGAGGAGAAAGACACCTGGCAGACTTAAGGAATTCCAAATTGCGATGATCCGTGAGTACTACTACCTGCTGAGTTGCCCCCTGCAAATGGTGTCTCCATTCCTTAAAGGCAGAAATAATTGCCAAAAGTTCCTTATCTGCCACATCATAGTTCAGTTCTGCAGAAGATAACCTACGAGAGAAGAAGGCACACGGGTGCAGCAAACCTTTGTCTCCGGTACGTTGTGAGAGATAGCTCCGAATGCACAGTCAGACGCGTCCACCTCCACGATAAAAGGCAGTGCAGGATCCGGATGCATCAATATTGGAGCCGTGGTAAAACAACCCTTCAGGCGATCAAAGGCTTCCTGAGCTTGCGAAGACCATTCAAACTTCTTCCCCTTCTTGGTGAGGAGAGTGATGGGATGGACAATTTCTGAAAAATTTCGGATAAACTGTCTATAAAAGTTAGCAAAGCCAATGAATCGTTGTACCTCCTTAATGTTTCCTGGTACCGGCCAGTCCAAGATTGCCTGGATCTTGCTGGACTCCATATTCAATCCCTGAGGCGAGATAACATAGCCTAAAAATTGAATTTCAGAACAATGGAACTCACACTTTTCGAGTTTGATGTACAAATGATTATCTCTCAAACGTCTAAGTACAGTTTTGACATGTTCCTGATGTTCCTGTAAGGAGTCAGAAAAGATTAAGATGTCATCGAGGTAAATTACCACATATTGGTCCAATAAATCCCTGAAAATGTCGTTGGCTAACTGTTGAAAAGCAGCAGGAGCGTTACAGAGTCCGAATGGCATCACCAAATATTCAAAATGTCCATACCGGCATCTAAAAGCTGTCTTCCATTCGTCTCCGGGCCATATACGGAGTAAATTATATGCCCCACGAAGATCTAATTTGGTAAATACTTTGGCCTGGCGAACTCTTTCCAACAATTCTGGAATTAGGGGCAACGGGTACCTGTTACGAATGGTTACCTTATTTAACTCCCGGTAGTCAATGCAGGGTCTTAGAGTACCATCCTTCTTCTTTACAAAGAATATTGGAGCTCCCGCTGGTGAAGAAGATGGTCGGATAAACCCCTTGGCTAAATTCTCATCTATATATTCTCGTAAAGATTTTAATTCCGGAGCCGCCAACGGGTAAACATGGCTGAAAGGAATCGTTGCTCCAGGAAGCAATTCTATGGGGCAGTCATACGGTCTATGTGGGGGAAGTTGATCTGCCTTCCTTTTATCACAAATGTCTGAGAATTCCTGATAAATCAGAGGGAGAGTAGGTACCTGTATCACCTCTTCCAAGTTCTGGGTAACTGGAGCCGCTACAGTTGGACTGATGGTAGAACTGCACTTCGGGAGAAAGGTTATCTCCTTGGTTTCCCAATTGATGATTGGATTTTGTGACCATAACCAGGGAATTCCTAAAATTACAGGAAAATGAGGAGAAGATATTAACATGAATGAAAGTGTTTCTTGATGGTCTGGTTCCATCTTACACTCCAGAGGCACTGTCTCCCGATCTACTGGTCCAGAAACTAATGGGGAACCATCCACCGTTTCCATAGTGATTGGTGAAGCTCTTAGTTGTGTCTTTATACCATGTTCCTTTGCAAAAGAAGAATCCATGAAATTCCCACCTGCTCCAGAGTCTATCATGGCAGAACTTGATATCCACTGTTCCTCCCACTGAATCTGAATAGGTAGAGAACAATGTGAATATTTCTCCCCTTGATCTTTAGGGGAAGTCGGCATCAGTATTGGGGGGAAAACCGCATCTAGATGTAGACTGGTCTCCGAAATTTCAGACTCAGCGTCTGTGTTATCATAATCCCCTACTACCGCCAACACCTTGTTGGGTCGCCTGGGACATTTAGGACAATTGATGAGGAAATGGTCCGATTGACCACAATAGAAACATAAGCGCTCACGGAGACGGTATTCGCGGCGTTCATTATTCTCACGTCTCTGCCGTGAGTCCACCTGCATAGGCACCTCCTCAGCCTCTCGCGGGTTTTTGCCTGTGGTTTCCCTGGACGGAAGAGAGAAATTAGTAATGCGATTTACAGCGGCCCATTTTTCTTGTCTGCGTTCAGTTAAACGGATATCAATACGTACACAGTGCTGTATAAACAATTCAAACTCCTGTGGAGACTCTGAACGAGCTAGCTCATCCTTGATTGCATTTGACAAACCTTTTCTAAAGATTGGTAATAAAGCATTGTTATCCCACTGGGTGTCCACCACTAACCTTTTAAATTCAGTAACATATTCTATGACTGACCGTTTCCCCTGGCGTAAGGAAAGCAAGGCAGATTCAGCGGTAGCACGGCGGTTGGGATCGTCGAACATTTGCGCCATGGCTGCCAGAAAATTGTCCAAATTATTTAGACGGGTATCGTGACTTTCAACCATAGGATTTGCCCAAGCCAGTGCCCGTGATGTCAACAACATAATAATACATAGAACTTTAGATCTATCAGACCGGTAATAGGAGGCATGTACATCAAAAAAAATAACATTGATAACAAACCCACGGAATTGACTTCGGTCACCATTAAAACGGAATGGAGGCAATTTGGGCATACTGGTGGATGAGGTAGGCTCAGTAGGTAAGGCCTCCAGGACTCCTAACCTAGCACGTAGATCTTGGAGAGCCTGACCAAACCCCTGTGCATTGTGGTTAACCCGAGACTCCAAGTCTCTAATCTGATTGTGTGCAGCCGCCACCTCCTGCTGCAAGGAGTTAACTATGGTGAACAGTTTGTCTGCCCTGTCTCCGTCATTGCCCCAGCAGAATCCCCTTTTTAGGCTGGAGTATCCTGTAGTACTATTGTAGGAACTCGAGGATTCTGATAGCGTGGGGCAATGAACAATCAGAGACGGGTTTCTTTGAATGCAAATAATGTATTTGTGAAACAGCAAAACACCCAAAAACAATATACAAACAACCCGTAGTGACATGCAATGAAACGAGTCCATATATATACAAGTCCAGTTATATGAATCCGGATATATAAGTCCTTGAACCTCTATAGCGAGGGCGGTAAAGTTCTTACGACGGAGTCCTCACACAAATGTGACCACAAGGTAAGTCTGATGCACAGGTAACGTGGCTGGATTTACACACTGCTGGTGTGTGAAGAGTCAGATCCAGGTATGCAGTAAACACAGGGAGGTCCAGGAACAAGTTAATCTCAGTTGTGGCTTAATTCAGTGAAGTCCAACAACAAGTTCATATGTCAGTAAGATTCCAGTAACAGTTCCAACAGCTCTCACAGAGGGAGTGAACGAAGGGTTAAACAGCAACAGTTCAGAAACACAGTTCTTACCAGATGGAGTGAACCAAGGGTTAAATTCCCAAGTCAACAGGTTAGTGATAACACAGTAAGTGCAACTTGTGTGGCCCAGCTGCGCTTGGTACATATGTTTCCAGGAGTATGTACTGAAAGGTAACTGCAAAATCTGATATTCATTCACACTCACACTTCCCAACATTACCACTAGAGGAACCTTAGACTATTTAAGGGTGTGAGCTTAGTAGCAGTAGGTCATTCAAGAGATTAGTTGATTAGTCATTCCAGACTGGAAGGAGTTGGAGGTAGTCTGAGGACGGAGATTTCCTGTCAGAGACATTCTAGTCAGAGACAGAAGAGAAAGATTGCAAGCTGTTATCTCAGAACACCTAGACTGTTAGTTCCCTAAGGAATGTGGAAAGTGACTCTCGGAGCAAGCGTGTATTCAGTCTGACGGAAAGTCCTGAGAGCTGCTCTGGACAGAGTCTTTGAAGGAATAGAAGGAAGGGGACTACAGTTTGCAGAACATCGAGTTAACTGAGAATCAGTCAGCGAGCTTGGAAAGAAGGAAGAAAGCTAACAACAGAACCTACTGCTACCCGTGCTTATATTAAGGATGAGAGTAGGGCGACGGGCGAGTGGTGACCCAAGAAAGGAGTGACTTCGGTGACAGATCACCTTCACTCGACTAACCGGACACCGGGGTCCGAAGTATTGCTAGAACCTTTACGGCTAGTGAGAGAAACACCGGAATCCTTGCTGGACTTCAAGTCACAGAAGGTAGCCCTAAGTGCCGATACGTAACCGGGGTCAGGAGAACAGGAGTCTGGCAGTGCACTGCAGGTATAGACTTAGTTCTGTCCACAAGAAGACTTCCACCACAATGTCGGCCGGGCGTAGCTGTTCTATACAGAGTTAAACCTGACTTCACGCAGGTTAAGACTCATACACTTCAAGGGGAAAGGAGGCCTTAAACCTACTGGGCAATTACCTGGATGTGCATACTCCACCCTGAGCAGCTTCCCGGGACATACCTGCAACCTTCACAAGTAAAGGTATGGAAAGAGAACAACTTGTGTGTGACTGACTTATTATCTGCAACACCATTGACTTTGAGGGAACAGTCCCACCTGTGGGGGACTTAACATCTTGCTGCCCAGTAACAACCCCTCAGAAGATTAACCCTGTGTAAGGTTCTTTGTCTCTTTTGACATGTTCCTTGAAACTCAGTTTTCCGTCGGCCATTTTGCTTTCTGTCTTTCTGCAGCTCTTGCCCTCAGTTAATATGGAGTTTCCAGTTTTCATGTTCCCGCCCTGATTCTCTCCCTCTTGCTTCTTAAGCAGCCTCAGCTGAACAATCAGTGCTCCTGAATCAAGCCTCAGTCAGCCTGTGACCTGACTCCTGGAAACCTAGGATTTTGGACTCCAGCTATTTCCTACTGAGGAACTTTGGAACACTTTTGGACTTTGGAAACCTGCTTTCTGGTGAATCCATGTTTGCAGAGGAATTACGGTACAGAGAAGAGATCCTGAACCTGCTTGGAGAGTTATTGTAGAGCTTGAAGTTACTCTGGCCTGCTGTGTTCTCCTGCCTCTGTTCCTGCAAACTGTGTGACCTTTTCTGCATGCTTGTATGAAGTAATACAAGTCATTTCATATCAACCTATGTCTCATGTGTTTTCCTCGCACCCAAGCACAAGACGCTATAGGAACTGTACACTATACATGACAAGATTCAGGAGCCAATGTTTAGTGTCTGCTGGGTCTGGGAAAGCCGTGTCTGCTGTGACTGTGGATATCAGATGTCCGTTTAATACCTTCTGTGATGACAGTGGTTGTGACTTCTCACAACCATTCCAGGTGAGCGCATTCCCTTAAATGTTACTCTGGAGTGTTACCACAGGTAAACACTATTGTTTTTTTTTTTTCCTTTCCTCTTCTCCTTCTAGCACTTCTGCCTTAAAAGATCTGGAAGATGGAGGCCCGCATAAAGGAGCTTTGCGGAGTGACTGATACAATCCTTGCAGATATACAGACTATAAAGACCCGTTTTGCAAGCCTACAGGACCTCACTAATCATAATTTGCAAGTGTTTGGACAAACTACTCAGGAATTACGAGCCAGGATTGAGGCTCTAGAGGAACGAGTCCAGGCTCCTGCCATAACCCCGAGTTCTGGGATCCCCAAGTTACCTCCTTTTCGTTTTGGCGGTGAACGTGAGAAATTCAGGGATTTATTAACCAATGCAATCTATTTTTCTCTGCACATGCTTCACAATTTCCCACTGAACGATCCAAAGTGCTTACTATAATCATGTTGCTTACCAATAAGGCTTTGATGTGGGCAAACCCTCTGATTGAGACTGAGGATGATTGTTTGAATCACCTTGATGCTTTTATTTCAGCCATGGGGCAGGTGTTTGATGACCCCAATCGAGGTGCAACAGCTGAAGCAGCCATGTTAACTTTGCGCCAAGGTAAGCGTTCAGTAGCCGAATATGCCTTGGATTTCAGGAGATGGGCTCTTGATACCACTTGGGACACTTCCGCCAAAAAATCTATTTTTCGGAAAGGGTTGTCTCCACTGATTAAGGATGAACTTGCTCGTGCCGACCCTCCCACTGCGTTAGGTGACTTTATTAACTATTGTATCCGTATTGATGCTCGTCTGACTGAACGCAGACAAGAGAGATGGTTCGAAAATAATCGCACTAACCTTTTCCTACCTCCCTCCTCAGCTAAGGAACCTTTGAGTAGGATCACAAGGGAACAAGAACCTGAACCCATGCAGGTGGACTCTTTACAAAGACGGGTTAGTGATGCACGCAAAGAACATCGTATAAAGGAAAATCTATGTTTTTACTGTGGTAAGTCAGGGCACTTCATATAAAACTGCCCCAGCCGTTCTCGTAAGACTACTGCAGCAGTCATTCACTGTGAGTGTTGCGAGAGGAGCTCTGTCATGTCCGAGCCTCAGACTCCAGAGAGATCTGCTGCAAGAGATCTTGATTTTTCGGACTTAAACTCTGTTAGTTCTGGGGACAATGACGGTATAAACGCTGCAATTTTTCAAGTTTCCTCAGCGGTGTCCCAGCTGAGTTGTAAAAGAAATAATTCTCATTGCTTCCTTTCCATCAAACTCTGGGTGGACTCAGACTGGGTGTCTAGCTCTGCTATGATCGACTCAGGAGCAAGTGGAAATTTTATGGATATCTCCTTTGCTCTGAAACAGGGGATACGTTCAGTGAAGAAGGCTACTCCAGTACAGATGGAGACTGTGGATGGCTCCCTGCTGACCTCTGGACCAGTGGATCAGGAAACAGAGCCTTTGAGGGTCCTTATGGGTAAAGCTCATCAGGAGAAAATGTCTTTTATGCTTATCTCTTCTCCCCACTTTCCCATTATTCTAGGGCTACCATGGCTGCAGGCGCAGAATCCTACGATTAACTGGGAGACCAAGGAATTACACTTTCCGGAGAAACAGATGAGTCAAGGAGTTTCAGCTTGCTCTGTTCCTAAAGGAACCATGTCAGTTCCTGAACTACCAGCTGTATACCAGGACTATGTGGATTTATGTGACAAGAAGAACGCTGATCAGCTTCCTCCTCACCGTCCATATGATTGTCCAATCGAATTATTGCCTGGAGCCGAGATACCTTTTGGTAAGATCTACCCCCTAGCGGGGCCCGAGCTAAAAGCTTTGAAGGACTACTTAGATGAAAATCTAGCCAAAGGCTTCATACGCCCCTCTTCATCTCCCGCAGGTGCACCCATCTTCTTTGTGAAGAAGAAAGATGGATCTCTGAGACCCTGCATAGACTATAGGGAACTCAATAAGGTTACTATTAGAAACCGTTATCCATTGCCTTTAATCCCTGAGTTGTTGGAGAGAGTGCGGCACGCCAAAATTTTCTCTAAACTGGATCTCCGTGGGGCCTATAACTTGGTCCGTATTAGACCTGGGGATGAATGGAAGACTGCATTTAGGTCACGCTATGGACACTTCGAATATCTAGTTATGCCTTTTGGTCTGAGTACCGCCCCAGCCACTTTCCAACACTTGGTGAATGACATCTTCAGGGATCTCCTAGATACATTTGTGGTGATTTATCTGGATGATATTCTAATTTTTTCTAACTCCACAGAGGAACATCATGGACATGTGAGAATGGTCTTAGAACGCCTAAGACAAAACCATCTCTACATCAAACTTGAAAAGTGTGAATTCCATAGGACCGAAATTCAATTTCTGGGGTATGTACTATCTACGCAAGGGATTAGTATGGATGGAAGCAAGACCCAAGCCATCAAGGATTGGCCAATTCCTAGAAATGTGAAGGAGGTGCAGCGCTTCATCGGGTTTGCCAACTTCTATAGACGTTTCATTAGGAATTTCTCTGAGGTAGTGTCACCTATCACCCAACTTACCCGGAAACAGTCTAGGTTCTCCTGGACCCCGCAAGCTCAGGAAGCATTTTCCTGTTTAAAGGATAAATTTACCACCGCACCTATCTTAGTACATCCCAACCCCGAGCTTGCCTTCATAATAGAGGTGGATGCTTCAGACTGTGCCGTTGGAGCTATACTCTCTCAGAGAACAGGTGAGAAAAATGTCTTGCATCCCTGTGCCTTTTTTTCCCAGCAGTTGTCTTCGGCTGAGAGGAACTACGATGTGGGCAATAGAGAATTGTTGGCCATTATTGCCGCCTTCAAGGAATGGAGACACCTTCTTCAGGGAGCTGCACAGCAAATAGTCGTCCTGACAGACCATCGTAACCTTGAATTTATCAGGTCGGCTAAGTGTCATGGGTGCATCGCCACGAAGATCGTCGCGATTGCACATTCTGACTTCTCACAGCTGAGCTGCTGTTTCTTTGTGTTTGGTAATGAGAGAGTTAATTTTACCTAGCTCTTTGCTAAGACTAGGTCCAGCCTCGCCCGGCTGCTTTGGATTATGTTCTAATTAGTTTCCTTTATATTCCTGCCAGTCTGGGTGTTTGATGCCGGTGAAAGCATTCATATAGTTTAGCAGACTGGATCGGTTCTGGGAATACTTAAGCTAAGAGCTCCTTAGTTGTTTTTACTCTTACAGCTTATAGTTTATCTCTGAGACCTAAGGTGTTCCTACTGTGTGTGAGTGTTGTATGTAAGACTTTATTTACTTTATTTCTTATCTTTCTTGTTTGTCTTTCTGTTCATTAACCATTACCTGGTCATTCCCTTTGGTGGTATTCAGGGTCCTTCTTAGGACTAGAATACAGTTGGCAGGGATTGATAGGAGACAGGGTTTACGCTGGTGGCCTGGACCTCTGTACCTTTAACAGTACCTCCAGGTTGAGGGATTAGTTAGGACCCCAGTTAGGGTCAGCTTAGACCCCGGTCACCCTCTAGCCGGAGACAGCGTATAACGGATTCCGTTCTGACCCACTGGACTTTCTGTCAGGTAAATCTATGTTATCATATAGCTATGCGCATGTTATATAGTATGTTGCCCTTTTGATATAGATTATTGTCATCACATATATATATCTGCTATACAGCGTGACATTTTCACCGGCCATACTAAAGATTCTCCCCAGCTATCATGGATCCAGTAGCCCAGCTGGCCCGGCAGTTGCAGGGATTGTCCATGGAGTTGGCAGACATTAAGTCCAAGGTTTTGTCCCCCCCGGAGCAAACCAGATCTGAACCTAAGGTTGCTCTCCCGGACAGGTTCACTGGTGGGCGGGACAAATTTTTTACTTTCCGGGAGGCATGTAAATTGTACTTTCGGCTGCGGCCTCGGTCATCTGGGAGTGAAGAGCAGAGGGTGGGAATTGTTATCTCGCTCTTACAAGGGGATCCTCAATCTTGGGCGTTCTCTATTCCTCCAGGCTCCCCAGATCTCCAGTCAGTGGATCGATTTTTTACTGCCCTGGGTCTGGTATATGATGATCCGGATCGAGTCTCCCTTGCTGAAACAAGGTTACGTAAAATACGGCAAGGAAATCGTCCAGCGGAGGAATATTCTTCTGAGTTCCGTAGATGGGCAACAGATACTCAGTGGAATGACCCAGCTCTTAGGAGCCAGTTTTGTCAAGGGTTGTCTGACAAATTAAAGGATGTGTTAGCTCAGTATGATTCTCCTCCATCACTGGAGGCTGCTATGGCCCTCGCTATTCGCATTGATAGACGTCTTCGGGGAAGACGCGAGGTAACTCCGCCTCCCGTGATGACTCCACCTACTACTAAAGTCCCTTATACTGAGGTTCCCCTGGTCTGTTCTGAGGAACCCATGCAGTTGGGAGGGACATCATTTTGTAGGAGGGAATCAGCGGTGCGCCGCAAGACTAGAAGGTGTTTCTTTTGCGGGAGAGAGGGACATTATGTTGGGGGGTGTCCATCCCGGACCTCTTTGAACCAAGGAGTTAACCTGGGAGTGTGTATTTCGTCCCCAAATCCCTCTCAGTTTCTCGTGCCTGCGGAGGTGGTGATTGGTACTAGAACTGAGAGGATTTCTGTTTTTCTTGATAGTGGGTCCGGGGCTAATTTGGTGGACACTCGGTTTGCCCAGGTGCATGGTATGCAACTGAGTGTATTGGCCAAACCGGTCCCTATACTCTCTATTGATTCTAGACCTCTTGGTCAAGGTAGCTTGGTACAAGCTGTTCATAACATAGATCTTCGAGTAGGGGCAATACATAAAGAGCAATTGTCTTGTTATGTGTTGGAGGGTCTGCCTGCTCCTATTGTGTTGGGACTTCCTTGGTTGGCTAAACATAACCCAGTGATTGATTGGCAATCCAGAAAGATAAGCCAGTGGGGTGAATTTTGCAAGAATAACTGCATGAGCACGGTCATCGGTGCGGTTGTGCCTAGGACTTTGCCTCCTTTTCTGGAGGACTTTTGGGAGAAGTTCTCAGAGGAGGGGTGTAAAGAGTTACCTCCTCATCGCACATATGACTTCTCAATAAAGTTGCTTCCTGATGCCTTATCTCGTACTTTCCCAGGGGTCGGGAAGACGGATGATCCGGTTCCTATTCCTCAGGAGGGAGTTGTAGTGTCAGCTGTATGCTCTGAGCTTGAGGGGGAGGTATTGGGGGCTCAGGGGGACGCCCCTGTGGGACTTCCAGGGAGACTGATAGTTCCAGATCGCTTAAGACTGAAGGTTACGGAGAACCCTTACAAACGGATGGCTGATAGGAGGAGAGTTTCTGGTCTAGATCTGAGGGTGAACGATCTGGTGTGGTTGTCTACCAGGAATATAAAACTTAAAGTTCCCTCCTGGAGGTTGGGTCCCAGATTCATCGGGCCATACAGGATCAGTTCCATAATTAATCCTGTGGCATTTCGTCTGGACCTCCCTCCTACATTTAAAATTCATAATGTGTTTCACAAGTCATTACTTAAAAAGTATGTGGCACCAGTCATACCGTCACCTCTACCTCCTCCTTCAGTGGTAGTCAATGATAACGTGGAAGTTCATTGGAGGGGGTATGGTCCTGAGGAGAGGACGTGGGTCCCTGCGTCTGATGATAACGCAGATCGATTGGTTCGGACCTTTCACACAATTTACCCGGACAGACCTGGTCATGAGGGTCCGGAGGCCCCTCGTAGAAGGGGGGGTACTGTCATGGGTGCATCGCCACGAAGATCGTCGCGATTGCACATTCTGACTTCTCACAGCTGAGCTGCTGTTTCTTTGTGTTTGGTAATGAGAGAGTTAATTTTACCTAGCTCTTTGCTAAGACTAGGTCCAGCCTCGCCCGGCTGCTTTGGATTATGTTCTAATTAGTTTCCTTTATATTCCTGCCAGTCTGGGTGTTTGATGCCGGTGAAAGCATTCATATAGTTTAGCAGACTGGATCGGTTCTGGGAATACTTAAGCTAAGAGCTCCTTAGTTGTTTTTACTCTTACAGCTTATAGTTTATCTCTGAGACCTAAGGTGTTCCTACTGTGTGTGAGTGTTGTATGTAAGACTTTATTTACTTTATTTCTTATCTTTCTTGTTTGTCTTTCTGTTCATTAACCATTACCTGGTCATTCCCTTTGGTGGTATTCAGGGTCCTTCTTAGGACTAGAATACAGTTGGCAGGGATTGATAGGAGACAGGGTTTACGCTGGTGGCCTGGACCTCTGTACCTTTAACAGTACCTCCAGGTTGAGGGATTAGTTAGGACCCCAGTTAGGGTCAGCTTAGACCCCGGTCACCCTCTAGCCGGAGACAGCGTATAACGGATTCCGTTCTGACCCACTGGACTTTCTGTCAGGTAAATCTATGTTATCATATAGCTATGCGCATGTTATATAGTATGTTGCCCTTTTGATATAGATTATTGTCATCACATATATATATCTGCTATACAGCGTGACACTAAGTGCCTGACTCCTCGCCAGGCTCGCTGGAATCTTTTCCTAAACCAATTTAATTTTGTCATTTCTTATAGACCAGGATCGCGCAATGGAAAGGCTGATGCACTCTCTAGGATTCATTCAGCAGAGACACGTCCACTTACTCCTCCTAAGACTATTCTTCCTGACTCTAGATTCCTGGGAGTGATTCATAATCAAGACCTACTTAAGGACATCAAGGAAGCATACCATGCGGATTCTTTGTTGGCTCAACCCCCAAGGGACGTAAGTCTTGTCTTTAAGAATGGTGTGTGGATTCAGGGACAACGTCTGTATATACCTGAAACAGTCAGATTGAGAGTATTGCAACTCATCCACGATTCCAAGATAGCCGGGCATAGGGGAATTCTAAAGACACAAGAATTTCTTTCTCGTTTCTTTTGGTGGCCCACTTACAGGAAAGATGTTTTAAACTATGTCACTTCATGTGAAGTCTGTGCAAGATGCAAAACACCTCGCTCCTCACCAACTGGTCTGTTACAACCTCTTCCCACCCCGTCCCGCCCGTGGGGATCCATTTCTTTGGACTTCATTGTGGAGTTACCAACCTCTCAAGGGAAGAACACCATTCTAGTGGTGGTTGATCGTCTAACAAAGGCAGCTCATTTTATCCCTTGTGTCGGCTTACCCACTGCAAAACAGACATCAGACTTGATGATTAAGAATGTGTTTCGCTTACATGGAGTACCGGATGAGGTCATTTCGGATCGAGGGGTGCAATTCACTTCAAGGTTTTGGCAAAATTTCTGTGCCGCATTGGACATTAAAGTAAACCTTTCTTCTGCTTTTCATCCCCAGACTAATGGACAGACAGAACAAACCAATCAGACCCTGGAGCAGTATCTCCGCTGCTTTATCTGCCACCTACAAGATGATTGGGTGGATCTACTTCCACTGGCTGAGTTCTCTTATAATAACTCTCAGAGCGCCTCCACTAAGCAGTCTCCCTTTTACTCCAATCTAGGTTATCATCCTAACATTCTTCCTCGATTTCCCATAGATACTCCCTTGCCGGCAGTGGCTGAAAGAATCACTTCTTTACAAAAGAATATGGATCTTCTAAAGGAAAATCTAGAATTGGCTCAGGAAAGGTACAAGAAAGCAGCAGATAAATTTCGTAAACCTGCACCAGCTTTCAAGGTAGGAGATTTGGTCTGGCTGTCAACCAGAAATCTTAAAATAAAGATTCCATCGTCTAAATTGGGACATAAGTACATTGGACCTTATAAGATCAGTAAGATTATAAGTGCTGTTGCTTGTCGTCTTCAACTGCCCAGAACTATGAGAATCCACCCTGTCTTTCATGTATCCCTACTAAAGGCTGCAACACCCAATACGTTTCCTGGACGCTCTTCTCCTTGCCCTGACCCAGTGCTGGTCGATGGTCAGGAAGAATTTATGGTGGAAAGGATTCTAGATTCCAGGTTGTACAGAAATCAGTTGCAATATTTGATTAAATGGCAGGGCTACCCAGTGGAGGACAACTCATGGGAACCAGTCAATAATGTAAATGCTCCTCGCCTGCTCCGCCAGTTTCATGAGAGGTACCCTGACAAGCCTGGTCTGAGGTCAACCGGAGGTTGTCCTTAAGGGGGGAGTAATGTAAGGTTCTTTGTCTCTTTTGACATGTTCCTTGAAACTCAGTTTTCTGTCGGCCATTTTGCTTTCTGTCTTTCTGCAGCTCTTGCCCTCAGTTAATATGGAGTTTCCAGTTTTCATGTTCCCGCCCTGATTCTCTCCCTCTTGCTTCTTAAGCAGCCTCAGCTGAACAATCAGTGCTCCTGAATCAAGCCTCAGTCAGCCTGTGACCTGACTCCTGGAAACCTAGGATTTTGGACTCCAGCTATTTCCTACTGAGGAACTTTGGAACACTTTTGGACTTTGGAAACCTGCTGTCTGGTGAATCCATGTTTGCAGAGGAATTACGGTACAGAGAAGAGATCCTGAACCTGCTTGGAGAGTTATTGTAGAGCTTGAAGTTACTCTGGCCTGCTGTGTTCTCCTGCCTCTGTTCCTGCAAACTGTGTGACCTTTTCTGCATGCTTGTATGAAGTAATACAAGTCATTTCTGTTGTGAATGGGTTTGAGATGAGTTCTGAGCAGAGGCTCCCTCTGGTGGTTACAAGCGGTGCTAGTGAAGATTGTGAGGACTGGGAATCAGGTGTTACTGACTGGTCTTATATAAGGGAGTCATTTTCCCATCAGGGTTGCCGGTGATCAATTGTTCTGGTCTGAATCCTTTATTCCAGTTTCCCTTGTAGCCTGCTGTGTCGTGTCTGCATCTCCTGCTAACAGATAAGACATTTTCTTCTTTTGTGTTTGTGCTATATTTTTGCATTTTGTCCTGCACTTCTGTGGGGGCCTTCAGGGTCCCCTCCGGGGGCTTCTGCCCTCTCAGTTTTGTTCAGCCACTGATGTTTGTACTTTTGCTTTTTTCCAGTTTTTTCAGTGGCTGCTGTTTTGATTTTGTTACACCAGAGAACTAATTTAGGTGGTGGAGGTCGTGTGATCTCAGGTGATTTTGAAATTAGTAGAGTTGGTGCTTTTCAGGGTTTTCTGGGATTGCAGTAAGTATCCTTCCTGTCCTTTTCTATTTAGTTAGTTTGGGCCCCAGCGTTTGCTCATACTATTTTCTTTCTGTGTCAGTATTTCATCTTGTCTAACCGCCATTACATGTTTGGGGGCTTTCTATTATCTTTGGGGTTCTGCTCCGGGGCAGATAGCTTTCCTATATCTATCTTTAGGTGTAGTTAGTTTCTCAGGCTGTGACGAGGCGTCTAGGACCAACGTAGGAACGCTCCACGGCTGCCTCTAGTTGTGGTGGTTAGTCAGGGTACTGCAATCTCATAGATTCCAACTGCTCTGGTGTATTGCCTTTTTTACCTGCACTCCTCAGCTACCGAAACATAACACATTTCATATCAACCTATGTCTCATGTGTTTTCCTCGCACCCAAGCACAAGACGCTATAGGAACTGTACACTATACATGACACCCTTGATCAGGAACCACAGGTGGCGTCACGAACAATTACCATTATCCCCTGTAAATATTCCCCTTTGTATGAGCGCCCAGGGCAACGGACCGAGCTGTGCTACTTGTGACATTCCCCATAGACTTCAACGGGCTCGGTGCCGAGTACCCCATAACCCTGGTGTTGTGCGACTCACAACTTACATATGCAGAGAATGTCCAGAGCCATGGGTAGAAACTGCTGTGGCTGAGAAACACCTGAAGGTAACCTGGTTATGCACTCTCCTGGTAAATACACAAAAGATCTGTGAGGAACAAAGCAGCTGGGTTGCAGGGGAACAGAAGCAGAATACTCCAGCAAGGAAGCCAACACCTGAGCCGGGTTTTAAACAAACGAACAGGAAGTAGGGCACACAAAACAGCAAACTCCATTTTAACAAAGGGCAAAATCATTGACAAAGTTACCTAGAAAACCCGGAATACTGACAGCTTGCGAAGAAGCGCAATGCCGAGGAGACTATGTGGACTACATAGGGACGCGTCATCCACACAAAGCAAGAAGGAGGACGGCGCCGGACCAAGACCAACGACACCCTTCAGTCGGGACCGGCCCCGCAGGTGAGTATAATAAAAGGTCTTTTTCTTACCTTGCAGGTCGGGTTGGGAGTGTCACAGGTTTACCGCGACAGAGAGGATCCAGAAGACCACAGCCTCTGATTTCTCCTACTCCTGCACTGATTAGAAACACTTCACCTTCATATTAAAAGGTGTACATTTATTTTAGCACTGCAGGGGTTAATCTGCACAGTTGAGAGCTACTGGAGTGTTAAGGCTCTCAGCTGTGCACTGTTAGCCACTCCCATCTCCTATATAAACTGGGTCCTGGCTAGCACTCATTGTCAGAGTAGCTTATGCTGAGTGGCTGGAGGTTGTTGTTGGTTATTATTGGAGAAGGCGTTTGGTGGATATATCTGTGACTGTTGCTAGGTTTTGAGAATGTGATAATTCCCTTTCTTCTCCTACTTTGACCCCATCCTCCCTTCCCCTGTGTTTACCTCTATTATAATAATAATAATAATAATAATTTTATTTCTATAGCTCCAACATATTCCGCAGCACTTTACATTATAGAGGGGACTTCAACAGACAATAGACATTACAGCATAGCAATAAACACATAGATCAAAACAGATACCAAGAGGAATGAGGGCCCTGTTCGCAAGCTTACAATCTATAAGGAAAAAGGGGAGACACGAAAGGTGGATTGTAACAATTGCTTTTATTGTTTGGACCAGCCATAGTGTAAGAATCTGGTGTTCCTGTTGCTGCATGAACCAGATAACCGTCTAAATATGTAACAGTACAGACACAGAGGGCTATTAAATGCATAAAGCATGTGAGAACATGATGCGAGGAACCTGGATATAGTAAAAAATTTTGAATGAGCCACACAGGATTAAAATTTTAAATGAGCCACAAAGGGATATTTAGGTTAATGCGTTGAGGTGATAGGCCAATCTGAACAAATGCGTTTTTAGGGCACTCTTAAAACTGTGGGGATTGGGGATTAATCGTATTAACCTGGGTAGTGCATTCCAAGGAATTGGTACAGCACGTGAAAAGTCTTGGAAACGGGAGTGGGAGGTTCTGATTAATGAGAATTTTAACCTCAGGTCATTAGCAGAATGGAAGGCATGGGTAGGGTGGTAGGCTGAGACGAGGGAGGAGATGTAGGGTGGTGCTGAGCCATGGAGTGCTTTGTGGGTGAGGGTAATAAGTTTAAACTGAATTCTGGAGTGGATAGGTAACTAGTGTAAGGACTGGCACAAGGTGGAGGCATCAGTATAACGATTGGTGAGGAACATGATCCTAGCTGCAGCATTCAGAACGGATTGGAGAGGGGAGAGTTTGGTAAGAGGGAGACAGATTAATAGAGTTACAATAGTCCAGACGAGAATGAATAAGAGAAACCGTAAGAGTTTTTGCAGAGTCTAAAGTAAGAAAGGGTCGAATTCTAGAAATGTTTTTGAGGTTCAGATAACAAGAGTGAGCCAGTGATCGGATGTGGGGGGTGAATGAAAGCTCAGAATCAAGTATGAACCTAAGACAGCGGGCATGTTGCTGGGGAGTAATGGTGGAACCACACATGGAAATGGCAATGTTGGGCATAGGTACATTAGTAGAGGGAGGAAACATGAGGAGTTCAGTTTTTGACAGGTTCAGTTTCTGATAGAGGGAGGACATGATGTTAGAAACAGCGGTAAGACAATCACTGGTGTTTTCCAAAAAGGCGTGCGTGATATCAGGAGAAGAAGTGTATAATTGGGTGTCATCAGCATAGAGATGGTACTGGAACCCAAATCTACTGGTTGCTTGACCAATTTGGGCAGTATACAAAGAGAAACCCCAACAGCAAGGGGAAGATGAGAGGAAAATGAGTCAGCAAAAGATACAGTAAAGGAGCGGTCAGAGAAATAGGAGGAGAACCGAGAGAGAACGGTGTCCTTGAGGCCAATGGAACAGAGCATAGTGAGGAGGAGCTGATCATCCACATTGTCGAATGCTGCGCAGAGATCCAAGAGAATTAGCATGGAGTAGTGACCATTAGATTTAGCTGTTAGAAGATCATTAGAGACTTTAGTGAGGGCAGTTTCAGCAGAGTGTAGAGGGTCGGGTGAGAGTTATCTGAGAGATAGCGGATAAGTCGGGTGTGAACCAGGTGTTCCGGGAGTTTAGAGATGAAGGGAAGATTAGAGACAGGTCTATAGATAGTGGTACAGTTTTGGTCGAGGGATGTTTTTTTTAAGTAATGGCTGTATGATGGCATGCTTAAATGAGGAAAGAAAGATATCGGAAGAAAGAGAGAGGTTAAATATTTTAGTTAGGTGAGTGGTGACAGCAGGGGAAAGGGACTGGAGGAGATGTGATGGAATGGGGTCACTGGTGCAAGTGGTAGGGCGAGAAGATGCAAGGAGCCTGATTAATTACTATTGTTTATGTGTGTACATTTGTATGTTTGGTATTTTTTGTTATGCCTGTTCGTATTATCTTGTTAGTCTGGTTGGTGTACTACGATACACTACTACTCCCCGTTTCCCTGGGTGGGGGAAGGGTACAGACTGAGAGCGGATTCAGGAGCTAGGGCAAGGTACGTGGCCCCGGCGTCTTCACCATCAGAAGTAATAATAATAATAATAATAAAGCAATCCTGGGAGCAGGGCGAGCTAGGGTGCCCCTAGCATTAGGGACAGGGAAGGTGCCCCTGGTCATGGGACACCGGACAACAGAGTCATGACAGGGAGCATACAGCTCTGGCAAAAATTAACCACCACATCAAAACCCTGTCATGGGCAGCCCATTCTCCAGACCTGAACCTCATTGAAAACCTCTGGAATTTAAACAAGAGGATGATGGATAGTCACAATCTATGAAACAAAGAACTGCTTAAATTTTTGCGCCAGAAGCAGTGTGAAAGACTGATGGCGAACATGCCAAGACGCATGAAAACTGTTTTTAAAAATTATGGTTATTCCACAAAATATTGATTTCAGAACTCTTCCTGAGTTAAAACATTAGTATTGTTGTTTCTAAATGATTATGATTTTTTTTTAATTTTGACCATTTTTCTTTGTCAGAAAAAAATACAAAATTTATTGCTTGGAAATTCGGAGACATGTTGTCAGAAGTTTATAGACTAAAAGAACAATTTACATTTTACTCAAAAATATACCTATAAAGAGAAAAATCAGTCAAACTGAATATTTGAAAGTGGTCTCTTAATTTTTGTCAGAGCTGTATATACAGCATTATATAATGCTGTATCTCAGGCCTGAAAGGTGATGGTCTTATCTCATATCAGTCAAACTTGGTGACACGTTCTCTTTAAGTGCCCCGTCTCACATAGCGACACACCAGCGATCCCGACAACGATCAGGATCGCTGGTGTGTCGCTACATGATCGCTGCTGAGCTGCCAAACAGGCAGCTCAGGCAGCGATCAGGACAGCGACACTGCGGGTAACGTCGCCTAGTTACCCGCAGTGTACGTTGGATACCAGCGCACTGATGCAGGGAGCTGGTAACCAAGGTACACGTCGGGTTTCCAGGCGCTGCGCGGTGCCTGGAAACCCGATGTGTACCTTGGTTACCAGCTACCCTGCAGAAGCGCGCTGGTATCCAATGTACACGTCAGGTTTCCAGGCACAGCCCCGCACCTGGAAACCCGATGTGTACCTTGGTTACCAGGAGTTCGCTGGTCTCCTGCCTGTCACACGCAGCGATGCGTGCTGGCCAGCGGGAGACCAGCGATCAAAAAAAAGTCCTGGCATTTCTGACACGACCAGCGATTCACAGCAGGGGCCTGATCGCTGGTACGTGTCAGACATAGCGAGATCGCTGCTGAGATCGCTGTTTAGCAGCGATCTCGGTAGCGATCTCACTATGTGAGACGGGGCCCTAAGTCACTTCTTGATGATAATCTTCACAGTGTTCCATGGTATATGTAATTGTACCCTTCTCCTGATTGATAATTTTCACAAATGAGATTGTTTTGCTGTGTTGTAAGCTGTTTACAGTCTATAGTTTTTGCTGTTAAATTCAACTAAAAAAATTTCAGGAAAATCCTACTAGAACAGCTAAATTGTACATGGGGTTATGGATCTGTGATTGGCTAATTCTGAACACAATCATATAACAAATTATAAGATGGTTGTCACGCTGTCTAGCAGATGTATAAATATATAATGTCAGTAATCTATCAAGTGGGACAACATTCTATATAACATATAAATAGGTAACATTAACATGTATATATAGCATAGTATTACCTGACATAATATCCTGTGGGTCAATACTGAATCCTTTTCACGCTGTCTCTGGCTAGAGGTGGACCGGGGTCTATGCTGACCCTAAACTGGGGTCCTGACTAGTCCCTCTACCTGGAGGTACTGTTAATGGTACAGAGGTCCAGGCCACCAGCGTAAACCCTGTCTCCTATAAATCCCTGACCACTGTAATCTAGTCCTTAGAAGGACCCTGATTACCACCATAGGGAATGGACAGGTAAAGGTTAACAAACAGTATAGACAAACGAGACAGACAGGGGATAAAGTAAATACTGTCTTGCATACAACATTAAAACACAGAGGGAACACCAAAGGTCTAGGAGATAAACTATAAGCAAAGTGAGGAGAAACAACAAAAGAGCTCTTAGCTTAAGTCTTCTCAGAACCGATCCTATCTGCAGTCTGTATGAATGCTTTCACCGGCATCTCCCAAGCAGACTGGCAGGTATATAAAGGAAGCTAATTAGTGCATAATCAAACTGCAGCCGGGCGAGGCTGGACCTAGTCTTAGCACAGAGCTAGGTAGAATTAACTCCCTCACTGCCAAACACAAAGAAACAGCAACTCAGCTGCGAGAAGTCAGAATGTGTAATCGCGACGATCTTCGTGGCGATACACCCATGACAGTACCCCCCCTTCTACGAGGGACCTCCGGACCCTCAGGGCCAGGTTTGCCCGGGTGAGTTGTGTGGAAGGTCCGAACCAATCGATCTGCGTTAATATCAGACGCAGGAACCCACGTCCTCTCCTCAGGACCATACCCCTTCCAATGAACCAAGTACTGAAGGGACCGGCGATTCAGACGTGAGTCAATGATCTTCGACACCTGAAATTCCAAGTTACCATTGACCACCACTGGAGGAGGAGGTAGAGGTGACGGTATAACTGGCGCCACGTACCTCTTAAGCAACGATTTGTGGAACACATTGTGGATTTTAAACGTAGGAGGGAGGTCCAGACGAAATGCCACAGGATTAATTATAGAACTGACCCTGTATGGACCGATGAACCTGGGACCCAGTTTCCAGGAGGGAACTTTGCGTTTTATATTCTTGGTAGACAACCACACCAGATCGTTCACACCTAGGTCCAGACCAGACACTCTCCTCCTATCAGACCTCCGCTTGAAACAGTTCCCTATAGCACTCAGACCATTCAGCACTCCTCTCCAAACTGAAGCAAGTGACGACGAGAATCGTTCCTCCTCAGGAACCCCAGATGGACGGGTATGTGGGGTCTTAGAGCGAGCACAAACTCCACAGGACGCGACAAAAGTTATTACCTCTTTATTTAAGTTAGGCCACCAAAACCGGCGAGAAAGGAGATCCACAGTTGCTTTACTCCCTGGATGTCCTGCTAAAGCAGAACTATGATGTGCCTCGATAACTTTTTGTCTTAACTGATTAGGAACAAACAGTTTCCCTGGAGGTCCTACAGGGGCATCCCCCTGAGCCTCCAACACCTCCTCCTCAAGCTCAGAGCACACAGCCGACACCACCACTCCTTCCTGAAGGATAGGAACCGGGTCATCCGTCTTTCCGGCCCCTGGGAAACTACGAGATAAGGCATCAGGAAGCAATTTTATTGAGCAGTCATACGTGCGATGAGGAGGTAACTTTTGACACCCCTCCTCTGAGAACATCTCCCCAAAGTCCTCCAGAAAAGGAGGCAAAGTCCTAGGCACGACCGCACCGATGACCGTGTTCATGCAGTTATTCTTGCAAAATTCACCCCACTGGCTTATCTTTCTGGATTGCCAATCAATCACTGGGTTATGTTTAGCCAACCAGGGAAGTCCCAACACAATAGGAGTAGGAAGACCCTCCAACACATAACAAGACAACTGTTCTTTATGTATTGCCCCTACTCGAAGGTCTATGTTATGAACAGCTTGTACAAAGCTACCTTGACCGAGAGGTCTGGCGTCAATAGAAAGTATAGGGATCGGTTTGGCCAATACACTCAGTTGCATACCTTGCACCTGGGCAAACCGAGCGTCCACCATATTAGCCCCAGACCCACTATCAAGAAGAACAGAAATCCTCTCAACTCTCGCACCAACCACCACCTCCGCAGGCACGAGAAATTGAGACGGACCTGGGGACGAAATACCTACTCCCAGGTTGTCGTCCACCATACAACCTGGGATTAACAGTTTTTCGGTGACTTTTTTGCTCAATGAGGCACGGGAGGGACACCCCCCAACAAAATGTCCCTCTCTCCCGCAGAAGAAACACCTTCTTGTCTTGCGGCGCACCGCCGATTCCCTCCTACAAAATGATGTCCCACCCAACTGCATAGGTTCCTCAGAACAGACCAGGGGAACCTCCATATAAGGGACTTTAGTAGTGGGTGGAGTAATAACAGGGGGCGGAGTTACCTCGCACCTCCCCCGAAGCCGTCTATCAATACGAATAGCAAGGGCCATAGCAGCCTCCAGTGACAGAGGAGAATCATACTGAGCCAAAACATCTTTTAATTTGTCAGATAACCCTTGACAAAACTGGCTCCTAAGAGCTGGGTCATTCCACTGAGTATCTGTGGCCCATCTACGGAACTCAGAAGAAAATTCCTCCGCCGGACGATCTCCCTGCTGTATCCTACGTAACTTCGTTTCAGCAAGGGAGACCCGATCCGGGTCATCATACACCAGCCCCAGGGCAGCAAAAAATCGATCTACTGACTGGAGGGCCGGGGAGCCCGGAGGAAGAGAGAACGCCCAGGATTGAGGGTCCCCTTGTAAGAGCGAGATGACAATTCCCACCCTCTGCTCCTCACTCCCCGATGACCGAGGCCGTAGCCGAAAGTACAATTTACATGCCTCCCGGAAGGTAAAAAATTTGTCCCGCCCACCAGTGAACCTGTCCGGGAGAGCAACCTTAGGTTCAGATCTGGTTTGCTCCGGGGGGGACAAAACCTTGGACTTAATGTCCGTAAACTCCATGGACAATCTCTGCAACTGCAGGGCAAGCTGGGCTACTGGATCCATGGTAGCTGGGGAGAATCTATAGTTTGGCCGGTGAAAATGTCACGCTGTCTAGCAGATGTATAAATATATAATGTCAGTAATCTATCAAGTGGGACAACATTCTATATAACATATAAATAGGTAACATTAACATGTATATATAGCATAGTATTACCTGACATAATATCCTGTGGGTCAATACTGAATCCTTTTCACGCTGTCTCTGGCTAGAGGTGGACCGGGGTCTATGCTGACCCTAAACTGGGGTCCTGACTAGTCCCTCTACCTGGAGGTACTGTTAATGGTACAGAGGTCCAGGCCACCAGCGTAAACCCTGTCTCCTATAAATCCCTGACCACTGTAATCTAGTCCTTAGAAGGACCCTGATTACCACCATAGGGAATGGAGAGGTAAAGGTTAACAAACAGTATAGACAAACGAGACAGACAGGGGATAAAGTAAATACTGTCTTGCATACAACATTAAAACACAGAGGGAACACCAAAGGTCTAGGAGATAAACTATAAGCAAAGTGAGGAGAAACAACAAAGAGCTCTTAGAATCATAGAATCATAGAATCATAGAATGGTAGAGTTGGAAGGGACCTCCTGGGCCTTCTGGTCCAACCCCTGCTCAAAGCAGGATTCTCTAAATCATCCCAGACAGATGTCTATCCAGCCTCTGTTTGAAGACTTCCATTGAAGGAGAACTCACCACCTCTTGTGGCAGCCTGTTCCACTCCTTGATCACCCTAACTGTCAAAAAGTTTTTTCTAATATCTAATCTGTGTCTCCTCCCATTCAGTTTCATCCCATTGCTTCTAGTCTTTCCCTTTTGCAAATGAGAATAAAGATGATCCTTCTACAATGTGACAGCCCTTGAGATATTTGTAGACAGCTATTAAGTCTCCTCTCAGTCTTCTTTTTTGCAAGCTAAACATTCCCAAATCCTGCAACCGTTCCTCATAGGACATGGTTTGCAGACCGGTCACTATTCTGGTCGCTCTTCTCTGAACTTGCTCCAGTTGTTGATGTCTTTTTTAAAATGTGGTGCCCAAAACTGGACACAGTATTCCAGATGAGGTCTGACCAAAGAGGAGTAGAGGGCAATAATGACCTCACGTGATCTAGACTGTATTCTTCTGTTGATACATCCTAGAATTGGATGTATCAACAGTCTGTATGAATGCTTTCACCGGCATCTCCCAAGCAGACTGGCAGGTATATAAAGGAAGCTAATTAGTGCATAATCAAACTGCAGCCGGGCGAGGCTGGACCTAGTCTTAGCACAGAGCTAGGTAGAATTAACTCCCTCACTGCCAAACACAAAGAAACAGCAACTCAGCTGCGAGAAGTCAGAATGTGTAATCGCGACGATCTTCGTGGCGATACACCCATGACAATGGTGTCATCAACGAAGAAAGCTTTTCCTAAAGCCCATGCACAAAATAGCCTGTCTACAATTTGCCAGGCCAATTCTGAACAATCTGAATATTACTGCGACTCTATACTCTGTAGTGATGATCCCAAGATAAATGTTTTTGGATCTGATGGCATTACAACTGTATGGCGTCGCAAAGGTGAAGAGTACAAAGAACAATACATGTTGACTACAGTGAAATATAGTGGTGTCAGCATCCTTATGTGGGGCTGCATGGCTGCACGAGTGCTACTGGTTCTGGGGAGTGACATGTCATTGATGGTATCATTTTTCTATTGGACAACCCTCTGAAAGGGATCGGGCTTGGTTTAAAAGTCTGCAGTTACTTTGTGTGACTGCAGACTTCTGAGTTCTTACAGTGCACTCTCCGCACGCTGTCAGGATTCTTCGGTGAGAGAGGGTGGTCTTGTGGAAGTAAGTACGCAATGTGCATACTTCCAACCACATTCCGACTAGATGTTCTTGTCCTCTCTCAATGCACTTTTATGAAGAAAAGACAAGCAAGTGTAGTTGGCACGTGACCCCAAGTATGTGTGGAGCCCAGCTGCGACTGAATCCACATCTTCCAGAAGGGTGCACTGAAAGGAGATCCCACTAGAGGTCATTATACACATACACACACGCGCAGCTCACCCTAAAGACCACCAGAAGGAGCTGTGTTAGGCATATAAAAAGAAGTTTAGTTTCAGTTTCTAGTTAGTCATCTCTGAGAGTCTGCTAGGAGAGTCATCTCTGAGAGCAGTCAGAGCAGCCACTTCAGATCAGAGCTCAGTCTGCTAGTGGAGTCAGCCTAGTCAGAGCTGAAGTTAGAAGTGTAGCTCTGTGGAAAGCGTGCCGACGCTTAAAGAGCGGCGAAGAGGCAGCCCACCAACTGCCAGCGTGTGTGATCGTGTGAGGATCTAGGTAGGCCGAAGGCAAGTGGAAAAGTTTATGAGACAGTGGAGCCGTAATAGCTCATCTCAGCAAGTATCACCGGACACCGGGGTCCGAGCCTATAGGGATCTCCACGACCCATTAGGAGAACACCGGAGTTCCTGGAGGACTACAAGTCCCAGGAGTACCACAGAGCTGATACGTAGCAGGATCAGGAGGACAGAGTCCGACGAGCAGGTACCTGCAAGTAGAGACTGTGTACTTTCAGTGAGAAGGTCCAATCACAAAGTCAGCCAGGTACAGGACGGAGACCAAGCTAGGCCCAGCTACACGCAGGCCAAGACTTCATTACAAAAAGGCAGAGGACAGGAGGCCACACACCTACCAAGTGGAGGAATCTGGATGTGCACCCTTCACCCTACAGTGCTCCGGGAGTGCCTGCAACATCTACAGTAAAGGTACCAAAGTGACTTATGTGTGTGTCTCCCTTATTATCCCTGACTGCCGGGTCCCCATCTGTCCTGCATTCTTATATATCTATCTGCCTTGGAGGAATCAGCCTTACTTGTGGAAGGCTTAACATCTAGCTGCACAATATTAACCCTCCAGTGGATCTGCATAGCAGCGCTGGTCATTCTGATCAGATACCACAAGTGGCGTCACGAAACCCCATATCCATATTCAAGTCACCTGTAAATATCCCACATTTAAAGTGAGCGCCCAGGGCAACGGACCGAGCTGTGCTACCCGTGACATTCCCCATAGACATCAACGGGCTCGGAGCCGAGTACCCCATAACCCTGGTGTTGTGCGACTCATCTTTTACTTGGCGTCACGAACAGGATTGCGTGCCCTGCAGCAACGGAGTAACTTGTGCCCGTTGCCACCGGGTACTGTGTGCCTCACTAAAAGACTGTGTTTTGTATGTGGTGAAAATTTCCCGCCATTTGCCCGCCATTGCCCGCCAATTACAGTGCCACGGCGAGAAAACTAGTGGGCGTACCTGCAAAAGCGCGCTGAGTCCTGGACACGCCCCCAACGCTGACCTGGCGG
>JARQOD010009537.1:0-30938 GCA_033576555.1 Oophaga sylvatica
GAACATTAGGATATTATTGGTAATATGTATGGGTGAAGATGAAGAAGCTTGTGCCACGGGTGTGTTTTTTATAGCTACGGACGGTGCACTGCTCTTTAGGCTAAGTGCACACGTTCAGGAATATTTGCGTTTTTTACGCGTTTTTTCTGCAAGCATTAAGCATCCTATACATGTTAATTGATTCTGCATGTTTTGGCCACATGTTGCGTTTTTTTCCGCGAAAAAAACGCTTTGCGGAAAAAATAGCAACATGTTCATTAATTTTGCGGAATGTAAGCGGTTCATATAAGCGGTTCATGTGCGATGGTACCCAAGGTCTGGAGGAGAGGAGACTCTCCTCCAGGCCCTGGGTACCATATCCCTGGTAAAACAATAATTAAAATAAAAAATAATGATATTCTCACCTTCCGGCAGCCCCCGCAGCCTTCCCGCCTTCAGCGACGCTCCCGGCAACTCCCGGTCCCAGGAGTCCTTTGCGAGAATCACCCAGATGGCATAGCGGTCTCGCGTGATGCTACGTCATCGGGGTGATTTGTCGCAAAGGACTCCTGGGAACGGGAGTTGCCGGAGCGTCGCTGAAGGCGGGAAAGCTGCGGGGGCCGCCGGAAGGTGAGAATATCATTATTTATTATTTTTTTTATTATTTTTACATTAGATCTTTTTACTATTGATGCGGCATAGGCGGCATCAATAGTAAAAAGTTGGTCACACGAGTCAAACACTATGTTTGACTCGTGTGACCAACCTGTCAATCAGTTTTCCAAGCGATGCTACAGATCGCTAGGAAAACGCTAGCATTCTGCAAGCTAATTACGCTTGCAAAACGCTAGTTTCTGGCGGGAATACGCATACAAAAAAAATGCGTATTTCCCGCGGGAGAAGTGCGGGATGCCGTGGAAATTTCCGTGGCAATTCCGCAACGTGTGAACTTAGCCTTAAACTTAGTTTTTCATGAGCATCCATTAGTTTGTTTGGTTTTCCTCCAACACTGATCTGCTTTCTCTAATTCAGCATCTCACAAACATATTTCACTTTGCTCTTTATACAGAGACGTGCACTATGGCAACATATTTTGGACGGGCATTTCTTAGGCCGAGTCTCACACGTGCATCTATTACACCAATCTTCAAACGTGCATGAAACTGATTCTGGTAATTGATGGTGGCTAAACGACAAATTATTGTTGGCTGTATCGTGGATCTCATACCTCCCATAGCCACTGCTGTTATTAATCATGTACTTTCCCATTCCTGTCATCACTATGCCCCTTTTCCATATCACTTCATACAACGATTTGTTCGCCATATTGTTACTAAAAACATGCACCTTCCCAGCAGCAACTGTGTACGAAAAAGGTACATACTATGTTGATATCTATCCCACATGGGAAAATGTTTGCCAGCCAACACACTTAGTGTAAGGGCATTCCAAGTCTAGGAGACCTGCTCCTTTAAATTGGGCATAGTTTTTAATCAGGCCTTTCTCCACGTCTCATCTTACGCCGCCACTAGATCACCAGCGTTAATGTGTTCCATGCAGCTACAGCCATTGTCAAAATCCTAACAAGGGTGGGTGTTTTTGCTGGTCGTTAAATACTTGTCATTAGAGTTGAGCGATACTTTCCGATATGCTAAAGTATCGGAATCGGAATGGTATCGCCGATATCACTAAAATATCGGCGATACCCGATACCGATACCGGAAGTCCCATGTAAGTCTATGGGAACAAAATATCGCAACTAAAAAAAACCCATTCTTTCCTTGTAAACACTAAATATACACACATAGAATACATATATATATATATACATGTCATTGTGACATATATATATACATATATGTATAGTTTATACACTTCTACATAGTAAAATATCCTTTGATTCAATTGCCGGGTAAAGCCGGCTTCAGTGAAAAGACAGAAGCACCCGACATGAAATGACACTTGGTGTATATAGGGTTAAACATTTCTTTTCATGTCCTTTGCTATCTAATTTGCACAAACAATTAAATCAGACTATGTGTGCAAAATTTCACACCTGTAGGGGTTAATTAAAGGTGTAAATTCGTTGTAAAAAAAACGGACTTTTTTGCTACGAATTTACACCTTTAATTAACCCCTAGAGGTGTGAAATTTTGCACACATAGTCTGATTTAATTGTTTGTGCAAATTAGATAGCAAAGGACATGAAAAGACATGGTTAACCCTATGTACACCAAGTGTCATTTCATGTCGGGTCACCCGACATGAAATGACACTTGGTGTACATAGGGTTAAACATTTCTTTTCATGTCCTTTGCTATCTAATTTGCACAAACAATTAAATCAGACTATGTGTGCAAAATTTCACACCTGTAGGGGTTAATTAAAGGTGTAAATTCGTTGTAAAAAAAACGGACTTTTTTGCTACGAATTTACACCTTTAATTAACCCCTAGAGGTGTGAAATTTTGCACACATAGTCTGATTTAATTGTTTGTGCAAATTAGATAGCAAAGGACATGAAAAGACATGGTTAACCCTATGTACACCAAGTGTCATTTCATGTCGGGTTCTGCATTTTCACAAAAGCCGGCAATTGAATTAGCGGCTATTATACTATGTAGAAGTGTATGAACTACAAATATAAATATATATATATGTGTCACAAATTCAATGACATGTATATATATATATGAGGTGTAAAATTGCTGAAAAAAAATGCGTGGGCTCCCGCCCTATTTTCGCAACCAGACAGACAAAGCCAGTGAGTGGGGGCAGATAATAATAGCCCAGAGAGGGACCATTATTTTTGCCCCCCCCCCGGCTACTAACATCTGCCCCCAGACACCCCAGGAAAGACAAATCTATAATTAGATTCGCCCTTTCTGGCACTTTGCCCGTCTATTCCCATTGCCCTGTAGCGGTGGCGAATGGGTTAATATGGGGTTAAAGCCACCTTGCTATTGAAAGGTGACCTTAAGCCAGGTTAATAATTGAGAGCTGTCAATTAGACAACTATCAATTATTAATCCTATTGCATGAAATAAAAATAAAACACACACACTTTAATTAAAAATCATTTTAATGAAATAAAGACACATGTTTTTGACCATCTTTTATTTTACTGCAAAAACCATTTCCTGTAATAAAAATAAAATAAAAAAGCAAAATTATTCTTACCTATCCCATGCACAGTCAGGTCCCACGGTGTAATCCTTCAGAAAGGGTTAATGTTTACTGCAGGGACCGCAGCTAATGCTGCAGCCTCACAGTAAACCCCAAATGAATGAGTTCCTCTCCTGCCTGACAGGAGAGTAAAGGCTGGGTGTCACATAACGATACACCAGCGATCCCGACAACGATATGCACTTGTCAGGATCGCTGGTGTATCGCTACATGATCGCTGCTGAGCTGCCAAACAGGCAGCTCAGGCAGCGATCTGGGACAGCGACACTGCGGGTAACATCGCTTAAGGGCCCGTCTCACATAGCGATATCGCTACCGAGATCGCTGCTGAGTCACTAGTTTTGTGACGCAGCAGCGAGCTCACCAGCGATATCGCTGTGTGTGACATTCAGCGACGATCAGCCCCCCTGCCGGGTATCGCTGATCGTCGCAGAAATGTCAGGACCTTTTTTTGATCGCTGGTTTCCCTCTGACAGGCACGCATCGCTGCGTGTGACAGGCGGGAAACCAGCGATCAAAGGTCCTGACATTTCAGCGACGATCAGCGATACCCGGCAGGGGGGCTGATCGTCGCTGAATGTCACACACAGCGATATCGCTGGTGAGCTCGCTGCTGCGTCACAAAACTAGTGACTCAGCAGCGATCTCGGTAGCGATATCGCTATGTGAGACGGGCCCTTAAGTGGAAAGCTTAATTGATTGCTTTCCACTTTCACTTCAGGTCAGCCAGGGACACAATCAGTGACGTCAGAGGGAACTGATTAACAAAAATAGGGGTTCCCTTCGAAAAAAAAATGGCGTGGGGTCCCCCCTATTTTTGTTAACCAGCCAGATGAAGCAGACCGCTGAGGCCTGGATTTTCAGGCTGTTAAGGAGCCAAGATCCATGGACCTTGCCAGCCTGATAATACCAGGCCACAGCAGTCTGCATATCTTGGCTGATTAACAAAAATAGGGGATCCCCTCGAAAAAAATTGGCGTGGGGTCCCCCCTATTTTTGTTAACCAGCCAGATGAAGCAGACCGCTGAGGCCTGGATTTTCAGGCTGTTAAGGAGCCAAGATCCATGGACCTTGCCAGCCTGATAATACCAGGCCACAGCAGTCTGCATATCTTGGCTGATTAACAAAAATAGGGGATCCCCTCGAAAAAAATTGGCGTGGGGTCCCCCCTATTTTTGTTAACCAGCCAGATGAAGCAGACCGCTGAGGCCTGGATTTTCAGGCTGTTAAGGAGCCAAGATCCATGGACCTTGCCAGCCTGATAATACCAGGCCACAGCAGTCTGCATATCTTGGCTGATTAACAAAAATAGGGGATCCCCTCGAAAAAAAAACGGCGTGGGGATCCCCCCTATTTTTGTTAACCAGCCAAGTAAAATGCAGACTGCTGCGGCCTGGTATTAAAAGACTGTCAAGGCCCATGGATTTTGGCCCTCAACAGCCTGATAATACCAGGCTACAGCAGCCCCACATTTGGCGCATCAAAAGATGTGCCAATTGTGGCACTTTACCCGGCTCTTCCCACTTGCCCTGTAGCGGTGGCAAGCGGGGTAATAAGGGGTTATTGTCACCGTTGATTGCACGGTGACAATAAGCCCGGTTAATAATGGAGAGGTGTCAATAAGACACCGATCCATTATTAATCCCAAAGTTATTAAATGTGTAAAAAAAAGACAAAGCAAGAAAAAAGTATTTTAATGAAATAAAAGAGACAACACAGTTTTCATTTCTTTTATTATACTCACATTCTGCGACGCCATCGATCTCCTGAAAAAAAGAAAAAAAATAAACCAACAGTATACCACCTGTCCGACGCAGTCCATAACGATAGTCCCACGACGATCCAGCTCTGCTACATCGCAATGACAGGCAGAGCCTGTCATCGCGACGCAGCACAGCTGATTACCTGCTTCCCCGGCGGTGACGTCATCGGACTGACTGCTTTACGGCCGGGATTACCCAGCAGTCACTGCAGTTATCGCGAGAAACTGCATGTGACCGCCGGGGAGAAGAGGATGGCGGCCATGAAGCAGTCCAGGACGTGACCGCCGGAGATCTTCTGCCAGGTAATGCCGCTGACTCCTGACAGACCCGACAGATGGACACTGACAGTGACAGTGACATCCCGATTCCGGTATCCGATAAGACGAAAATATCGGAACTCGGAATCGGAATTCCGATACAGCTAATATCGGCCGATACCCGATATTGCAGTATCGGAATGCTCAACACTACTTGTCATGGAAAAAGTTGAGGTGTACCCCACTGCGGAAAATGTTTGCCAGCCAACACACTTAGTGTAAGGGCATTCCAAGTCTAGGAGACCCGCTCCTTTAAATTGGGCATAGTTTTTATTCAGGCCTTCCTCCATGTCTCATCTTCCGCCGCCACTAGATCAACAGGGTTAACATGTCCCGTGCTGCTACAGCCAGAGTCAAAATCATAACAAGGGTTGGTGTTTTGCTGGGCGTTAAATACTTGTTATGGAAAAGGTTGAGGTGTACCCCACAGGGGAAAATGATTGCCAGCCAACACACTTAGTGTAAGGGCATTCCAAGTCTAGGAGACCCGCTCCTTTAAATTGGGCATAGTTTTTATTCAGGCCTTCCTCCATGTCTCATCTTCCGCCGCCACTAGATCAACAGGGTTAACGTGTCCCGTGCTGCTACAGCCAGTGTCAAAATCATAACAAGGGTTAGTGTTTTTGCTGGGCGCTAAATACTTATTATGGAAAAGGTTGAGGTGTACCCCACAGGGAAAATATGGCCAGCCAACACACTTAGGGTATGGGTATTACAAGTCTAGGAGACCCGCTCCATTTTAATGGGACAATTTTGTTAAGAGGCCGTTCTCCATGTTTCTTCCAAGGGGGATTGGGTTATTTGGGTGCATATGACTTGGTAGCAGGGCAGACCTTGCAGTCAATGTATAAGAAAACAATGGAGTACAAAATGAATAATAATAATTTCCTGAGCCCATCCAGTACCTGGGTTTTAAGGCATTTTGGGGTGCATATGACCTGGTAGCAGGGCAGGCCTTGCATTCAATGCAACATTTTTTATGGAAGCCTTCCTGGACATCTCGTGAAAGGGGTATTGGGGTGCGACATAATTCTTGGCAGCCCATCTACTCACTGCATAGGCTATAACAATTTAGGAGACCCACTGTTTAAAAATGGCCCTTTAAGTAGATTAATGCTGCCTGATGCCCCTGTAAAAATAGGCTCTGTGACTTTAAGAGCCCTCCTTCATAAATAAAACAAGATATGTCTTCTTAGTGTTACGCACCACATGGCCAGCTAGGGTTCTTAAATGTTACAATGACATTTCCCAGTGAATGCATTTGTTTTGGTTGAAAGCAATGTTAAAGTTGAAAAACGCTTCAAAAATGCTGCGTCTGAACCCAGCCCAAGTGGTCGAGGAACATTTTAGTCTGGGGTTAATTATTTTGCCTTACATACAAGTCATTAACCTGGAAAGGATGTACCTTAACATATTTCCCAGCAAAATCCGTTTTGGTTTTGTTTTGGCATGTTTTCTGGTGCACCGGTAAAAATGGCATGAAACTCTGACAACATTGTTTAAAGCTGTGAACTAGGAGCCAGGAATGCTTCCAGGGGTGATCCCCATCATGTCCCCGTGTCATTTGAGCAGTGTTTCCATCATTTTCAGAGATTAACAGCGGCATTTAACATGTCAAGAGCTGTAGGTGGAACGCAATTCCATTTCATCAGCTGACAAGTGCCAGAAAAGTTGCAGGCTGATTGCCGAAGCCCACAGCAAACAATGGAAGGCCACCTTAGACGTAACTATTCGCCTAAGGTGGTAAAAGTTCTAATTCTCATTTTAGAAAACAACAGAGAAGAGAATTCTATAAATTATCAGGATATAGTGCTTACCTGCCAGAATATACTATCTATTGTATTGCCCAGGAATCCATCCCGACCCTCTGTGGACACCAGTTTAGGACCAAGAATTGTCATAAATTCGTCAAAGTCCACCTGACCATCACCTACAAAAAAGAAATTCATACAACATTTTTTTGCAGTTCATTTGATAGCATTGTCATGTGTTACAGGATTTTACATTTTACAGCAGTTTAACCACCCAACATAAAATTACTCAACTTAAAAACACAGTAATTTTAGTGAGAAAATATTGTTATGAAAAATAAATTATCAATGTAGAATCAAAGAAACCAATGCAGCAGAGGTTTTGGTTAACAAAGACAAGATGAAACCAAAACATTTTAATTGTTTTTTTCAGCCAATACCTTGGATACTAGGATGCGGATCCTTGGACTCTATGTGTAAATTGGCCGGGTGGAAAGTTGAACCAAGAAAGCACTGAGTCTTACTAGTGGTGCATGGGATCGCTTCATAAATTCATGTAAATCAATTATGTAGGCAAAAATCCAATGTTAATGTATCAAGAACTAAGCAAAAAATGATTGAAAAAGGAAAACAATACTACATTTTGGGGGGTTCACATTTAGGGAAGTTTGAGGGGAGTCCTTTTATGTTAATTTTGAGGGGGATGCTCTTCAAAATCCTAGTCGATAATACCTATTGTCACGTATAAACCAACACACACGATCTGGGGTTGCGCCTGCAAGGGTTAATCTATCTCCTCTCACTCAGTCCAGCATTCAACCTCTGTCCTATGCTGCAATGGGAGCATAAATCACACCCCGACACAGACCACCCACCCCACTTCATACACGCTGCCACCACTCACCGAACACACGGGCGATGAGTCCCGGAAATATTACTACTATGTGCCAATCACCAGGAGCACACACTTCTAAGGCTATGGATTCTTTAAAGCAACAAGGTTCAGACTTATTAAAGTTTCAAGCTTTAATATAAAAGGTACAATGCTTACAATAAAAGGGATATAAAAATGGAAATAACAAAGGACATACAAATATGCAAAACAGTATAAAATTACAGGGAGAAAAACTTACAGAAATATCAACTTTACATTCTGGTACTCTGTCCCCGAGGGAGGGGGAAATATGAGATGATCACATCAGCTTGGCTGTCCTCATATATGACACGGTTCTTTTGTGTGGAAGTCTAATTTATAGATATATCTTGGGAATCCACTTTCTAGACCAGCCTCTCATTATAATATTCTAATTGCTGGTTTGTGAGTGGACCATGCCATGCTACTAATGAATACATTATTTTCTCTCTGAACCTCTGGTGTAAACTTTCCCATAGATAGCTTGCATTGACATCTAACTTCAAAAGAGCCAGAAGGTGTGAAATGCTCCAATTCTACGTGCTCTTAGGAAGGCACCCTGGAAAGATTGGAGACTAGGAGACTGCCAGTCAGGCTAACATGAGGTCATGACCTGTGTGGAGAGCTGCAGCCTAAGACAAACGTCACTAAAGGGTATGCCACACTGAACAATATCGCTAATGGGATCACTAAAAAACGTCACTATTTAGCGATCCCGTTAGCGATGTTGTTCAGTGCGGCAGCTGCCAGCGACGAGCTTCCTGCTGTGATCTCGCTCGTCGCTGGAATCGTTCCGGACCCTATTTTCTCGTCGGCGCTCCCGCTGGGTAAGTATATATCGCTAGTGTGGCATCTTTTCTTAGCGATTTAGCGGTAATTTTGTACCGCTAAAGTCGTTAAGAAGATCGCTAACGGCGATAGCGTCGTTAACTATATCGCTAAATGTGGCCGCACTTAGCGATATAGAAACAATCCCGCTAGCGATCGCATTAGTATGCGTCGTTATCGTGATCGCTAGCGGGATTGTTTAGTGTGGCAGTACCTTTACTGCTGGTCATATATATGCATACATATACATATTTCATTACACCTCCCTCCTTATGAACGTGCATGGGGGTTGACTTACTGGTGAGATAGGCAACGGCAAAACAGTCAAATCCTTCCAATAAGTGATTAACCAACCTCTGGAAGGTGGCAGGGGCATTTTTCATACCAAATGGCATCACTAGAAACTCAAACAGCCAGAATGGCGTTATAACGGCAGACCTCTCTTCAGCTTCTTTGGTCAGGGGTATCTGCCAATATCCCTGACTTAAGTCCATGATAGTGAGGTACGATGTATTAGCCAGCTGCTCTAACAGTTCGTCTATCCTCGGCATAGGGTAGACCTCACATGCAGTCAGTAGATTTAGTTTTCTACAGTCTACACAGAACCGGGTAGTACGGTCCCTTTTCGGGACAAGAACCACAGGCGAGGCCCAGGCTCTCTGGGATTTTTGTATTACCTTGAGGTTTAGCATCTCCTCTACCTGTTCCCTCATATGTGACTTCACCTCTGCTGACACCCGGTATGCAGACTGCCATACTGGGCGATTGGTACCGGTGTCTACATGGTGAGTGGCTAAGTGCGTTCTCCCAGGTTTCCCTGTGAAGACTTCTGTGAAGTCGCTGAGCACCCCCATCTGCTCAGACCTCTGTGTTGTGAATATGCTGGAGGCGGCTTCTGAGCTGGGGCTCCCTCCAGTGGTTGCTGAGGGTAATGAACTGATTAATGAATGGCCTTCAGCTGGCGCTGAGTGGTAGGATATAAGTGGCCTGAGTTCCCAGCAGCCTTATCAATTGTTCCTTCTGGTCTTGCTTGAAGCACTGCTAGTTTCCTGCTCTCCTTCAGATAAGTGTTTGCTGTTTTTTTCTCTGTTTGATTTTCTCTGCTGGTTTGCTGCCTGCAGTGGACTGCAGCCTTTCCCCTTTTGGTGGTCTGGCGCTGCAATTGTGCTCCGTTTGTGTCTGCACATTTGCTTTGCTCTTTTATTACTTTTTATTTGCTTAATTGCTGTGTGTTACACCAGAGACCTGATTTAGGTGGTCGAGATCGTGTGCTCTCAGGTTTTTTGGCCAACAGAAGTATTGGTATTTTTGTTAGGGTTTTGTTGGATTGCAGTCAGAATTCTTTCCTGTACTTTTCTGTCCAGACAGATTGGGCCCCAGCATTTGTTCATTCTATTTTCTGTCTGTGTCCGTGCTTTCTTCTTGTCTAACCGCCATTACATGTTTTTTGGGGGCTTCCTATTTTTTGGGGGGATCTTCTCCGGGGCAGATAGCTTTCATCTTTCTGCCTTTAGGTGTAGTTATTGCTCAGGCTGTGACGAGGCGTCTAGGATCAACATAGGAACGCTCCACGGCTACCTCTAGTTGTGTGGTTAGTTCAGGTTACTGCAATCCAATAGGTTCCAGCCTCTCTGGTGTATTACCGCTTTTGCTATTTTTTGCTATTTCTCCTCAGTTACCGAAACATAACAGTATAACAGGCCCAAAAAAACTGAAAATTGTATGGCACTCACAGAAAGGGAAAATAGTAATAAGGAAACGCTGTTTGTTGCATTTTTTTTTCTTTTTCCCCTCTTTTCTCTGGGTGCTGAGAAGGATTTTTTTTTCTTCTCTCAATGGAGTTTTCACAGTTGTCTGGCCGTGTAGATCAGCTTGCCACTGAGGTTCGGAGTATTGCTACCTATCTTGCTGGGTTGCCGGTTGTGGAACCTAGGATTCCCATGCCAGATTTGCTTTTGGGGGATCGATTAAATTTCTGAATTTCAAAAATAACTAAGTTGTTTTTTGCCTTAAGGCCTAAGTCCTCAGGGAACTCGGCACAGCAGGTTCAAATTGTCATCCCCCTGCTGCGCGGCGACCCTCAGGATTGGGCTTTTTCCTGACACCTGGGGATCCTGTTTTGAATGATATTGATGTATTTTTTCAGGCTCTAGGGTTATTGTATGATGAACCTAATGTCACTGATCAAGCTGAAAAGATCTTGTTGGCATTAAATCAGGGTCTTGAAGATGCTGAGTTGTACTGTCAGAAATTTCGAAAGTGGGCAGTCCTGACCAAATAGAATGATCATGCTTTGGCAGCCCTTTTTCGAAAGGGTCTGTCAGAAAAAGTAAAGGACGTTATGGTGGGATTCCCTGTTCCCTCTGGTCTCAATGATTCTATGTCTGGCTATTCAAATTGACAGATGTTTGCGTGAGCGCAGAGGTATGCGTGAGATAGTGTTGCCTTGTGAGCCAGCTCCTGAGCCCATGCAGTGTGATGGAGTGACTTCTGGGGCTCAGCGTCATGAGTTTCGTAAGCGCAATGGGTGATGTTTCTACTGTGGTGACGCTTCCCATGCTATTTCTGTCTGCCCTAAGCGGGGAAGACGTTTTGCACGCTCAGTTGTCTTGGGTAGTGTTCAGACTAAATTTCTGTTGACTGTTACCCTGATTTGCTCCCTGTCCACATTTTCAGCTCAGGATTTTGTTGATTCTGGAGCAGCTATTAACCTGATGGATTTTGACTTTGCCAAACGTTGTGGGTTTCCCATGATACCTCTGCGGAAGTCTATTCCTTTGCTGGGCATTGATTCTACCCCTTTGGCGGAGAATAAACCCCAGTTTTCTACTCGGGTGATAATGAGGGTTGAACCAAATCATCAGGAGATTTGAAATTTCTGGTGTTGCATAATCTGCATGACATTATTGTACTGGGTTTCCCTTTGTTACAGACTCATAATCCTATTTTGGATTGGAAATCTGTGTCTGTGACCAGTTGGGGCTGCCAATGTGTTAATACTGACACTCCTGTTTTTTCTGCCTCTCCCCAGTCTTAGTATGTCCCGGACTTTTTGACTGATTTTTCTGATGTGTTTAGAGAAAGTAAATCTGCATCCTTGCCCCCTCACAGGAGCTACGATTGCGCTATTGAATTAGTGCCTGGTGGTAAATTTCCTAAAGGTCGCCTTTTTAATTTATCTGTACCTGAACACAATGCTATGCGATCTCATATCAATGAGTCATTGGAGAAGGGTCATATCAGACCATCCTCTTCACCTTTGGGCGCCGTTTTTTTCTTTGTGGCTAAAAAGGATGGTTCATTGAGGCCGTGTATTGATTATCGCCTCCTGAATAAGATTACTGTTACATATCAATATCCGATACCTATTTTCCAGAGTGAAAAGTGCTAGTTGGTTTACCAAGCTTGACCTCAGGGGGGCGTATAATCTTATTCGCATTAAGCACGGGGATGAATGGAAGACGGCGTTTAATACCCCAGAGGGGCATTTTGAGTACCTAGTGATGCCTTTTGGGCTTACTAATGCCCCTTTCATCTTCCAATGCTTCATGAATGATATTATCAGGGATTTTGTGGATAAATTTCTGATTGTTTATTTGGATGATATCTTGATTTTTTCCAATGACTGGGAATCTCATGTGAAACATGTCCGGACTGTGTTCCAGATTTTGAGAGAGAATGCTCTGTATGTGAAGGGATCAAAGTGTCTTTTTGGCGTACAGAAGATCTAATTTCTGGGATTCATTTTGTCTCCGTCTGTTATTGAAATGGACCCGGTCAAGGTTCAGGCCATCTGTGATTGGGTTTAACCTACTTCATTGAAGGCTCTTCAGAGACTTTTGGGTTTTGCCAATTTTTATCATAAATTTATTGGTAATTTCGATGGTATTGTTAAACCATTGACTGATCTGACCAAAAAGGGTTCCGATGTGGTGAATTGGCCTCCTGAGGCAGTTTCTGCATTTCAGGAACTTAAGCAGAGATTCATTTCTGCTCCTGTTCTATGGCAGCCTGATGTTTCTCTGCCATTTCAGGTGGAGGTTGATGCCTCTGAGATTGGGGCAGGTGCCGTTTTGTCCCAAAGGGATCCAGAGACCTCTAAGAGTAACCCTGGTGCCTTTTTTTCCCGAAAATTTTCTCCAACTGAACGTAATTATGATGTGAGTAATCGGGAGTTATTGGCCATGAAGTGTGCCTTTGAAGAGTGGAGACATTGGCTGGAAGCAGACAAATATCAAGTGGTGGTCCTCACGGACCATAAGAACCTGGTTTATCTCGAATCAGCCAGGCGACTTAATCCTAGATAGGCCAGGTGGGCCTTGTTTTTCACACGTTTTAATTTTGTGATTTCTTTTCTTCCTGGCACTAAGAATGTCAAGGTGGATGCCCTCTCGAGGAGTTTCTTTGCAGATTCTCCTGAGTTATCTGATCCTGCTGTTATTTTGAAAGAGGGTGTGGTTCTTTCCGCCATTTCGACCCAATTTGAGACTGGCTCTGGAAGGGTGTCAGGAGGATAAACCTGAGCGCTGCCCTGTTGGGAAGTTGTTTGTTCCAGACCAGTGGAAGAAGAGTGTGATGTCTGAGATTCATTGTTCCGCGTTGGCTGGTCATCCCGGGATTTTTGGTACCAGAGACTTGGTGAGTCCTGTGGGACTTGCTCTCGTTCTAAGCCTTGCTCTCGTTCTAGCGGTTTGTTAATGCCATTACGTGTGCCCAAGAGTCCATGGACCCATATTTCTATGGATTTTATTTCTGACCTTCCTGTCTCTCAGAGAATGACCGTTATCTGGGTAATCTGTGATAGGTTTTCCAAGATGATACATCTTGTGCCATTACCTAAGTTGCCTTCCTCCTCCGAGTTGGTGCCTTTGTTCTTTCAGCATGTGGTTCGGTTACATGGCATTCCTGAGAACATTGTGTCTGACAGAGGAGTCCAGTTTGTTTCCAGATTTTGGAGGACATTTTGTTCTAAACTTGGTGTTCAGTTGTCTTTCTCCTCTGCATTTCACCTTCAGACCAATGGACAAACCGAGAGAACAATCCAGACCTTGGAGACTTATTTGAGATGTTTTGTGTCTGCTGATCAAGATGACTGGGTCTCTTTTTTGCCTTTGGCTGAGCTTGCTCTTAGTAACAGAGCTTGCTCTGCCACCTTGATGTCTCCATTTTTCTCCAATTCCGGGTTTCACCCTTGATTTTCTTCAGGACAGGCGGAGGCTTCTGTCTGTCCGGGGGTTGACTCTATTGTGCAGTGTATGCAGCAGATTTGGGACCAGGTGGTGGAGAGTTTGTCTCTCTCTCAGGAGAAGGCCCAGCGGTTTGCCAACCGGCATAGGACTGATGGTGATCGTTTTAAAGTGGGGGACTTGGTTTGGTTGTCCTCAAGGAATATCCCTACGAAGGTTGCATCTCCAAAATTTATACCAAGGTTCATTGGACCTTATAAGATCATGGAAATTATTAATCCAGTTTCCTTCCATTTGCTTCTTCCAGGGACATTTAAGATCCATAACGTGTTCCACAAATCCTTATTGAAGAGGTTTGTTGAACCAGTGGTTCCTATGGCTGCACCTCCCGACCCTGTTTTGGTTGAGGGCAATTTGGAGTATGTGGTTGAGAAGATATTGGATTCTCGTTTGCTAGACGGAAACTCCAGTATTTTGTTAAGTGGAGAGGTTATGGTCAGGAGGACAATTCTTGGGTGTTTGCTTCGGACATTCATGCTGGCTGACTTATCCGTGCCTATCATCGAGCCCATCCTGATCGGCATGGTTGCGCAGGTGGGAGTTCGGTGACCCCTCCTCAAGGGGGGTACTGTTGTGAATATGCTGGAGGCGGCTTCTGAGCTGGGGCTCCCTCCAGTGGTTGCTGAGAGTAATGAACTGATTAATGAATGGCCTTCAACTGGCGCTGAGTGGTAGGATATAAGCGGCCTGAGTTCCCAGCAGCCTTGCCGGTTATTAATTGTTCCTTCTGGTCTTGCTTGAAGCACTGCTAGTTTCCTGCTCTCCGTCAGATAAGTGTTTGCTGTTTTTTTTTCTCTGTTTGATTTTCTCTGCTGGTTTGCTGCCTGCAGTGGACTGCAGCCTTTCCCCGTTTGGGGGTCTGGCGCTGCAATTGTGCTCCGTTTTGCTTTGCTCTTTTGTTACTTTTTATTTGCTGAATAGCGCTTTGTTACACCAGAGATCTGATTTAGGTGGTCGAGATCGTGTGATCTCAGGTTTTTTGGCAATCAGAAGTGTTGGTATTTTTGTTAGGGTTTTGTTGGATTGCAGTCAGAATTGTTTCCTTACTTTTCTGTCTAGACAGATTGGTCCCCAGCGTTTGCTCATTCTATTTTCTGTCTGTGTCCGTGCTTTCTTCTTGTCTAACCGCCATTACATGTTTTTTGGGGGCTTCCTATTTTCTTTGGGGATCTGCTCCGGGGCAGATAGCTTTCATCTTTCTGCCTTTAGGTGTAGTTATCTCTCAGGCTGTGACGAGGCGTCTAGGATCAACGTAGGAACGCTCCACGGCTACCTCTAGTTGTGTGGTTAGTTCAGGTTACTGCAATCCAATAGGTTCCAGCCTCTTTGGTATATTACAGCTTTTGCTATTTTTTGCTATTTCTCCTCAGTTACCGAAACATAACACCTCTGACTGTGGGATAGCTCAGGGTTAAACTTCGCTGACTCCAGGGACTCCATATACTGAGTTCCAGCCCCCACATCTAGTAATAGGTCAGCCTCCCCTTCTTCAGGCAAGCTACAGACAGGAAACATACAGGCCTCCCTGTCATGATGAGCCTTCAACATATTTACATGGAATACTTTCTGACGCTTTGCATGCTCCTCTAGGGTCACCACATAGTTAACATCATTTAGCCGCTTGTGTACAGTGTATGGTCCCTCCCATGCGGCCTGCAGTTTATTCTGTAACATAGGGACCAACACCCAAACCTTCTGCCCCTCCTCGTAGGCCCTTAGTTTGGCATTACGTCGTATCAGACCTTCTGGTTGATTTGGGCCTGGGTCACGTTCTCATGGGCCAGGTTGCTCAGTTTTTGCATTGTTTCTCTGAGTCGCAGTACATATTCGACCACCGAGACGCCCGTAATTTTGGGGTCACCCTCCCAACAGTCCTTAATCAAATCAAGTGGCCCCCTGACCCTCCTCCCATAAACCAGTTCAAAGGGGGAGAATCCTGTAGACCCTGAGGTACCTCTCTGTATGCAAACAAAAGATGGGGGAGGTACCGCTCCCAGTCTCTCCCTTCAGTCTCCACCAGCACTTTGAGCATTTGTTTTAATGTCCTGTTAAAACACTCGCAGAGTCCGTAGGTTTGGGGATGATAGGCGCTGGCCACAAAATGCTGCACTTGTATTTTTTTGCAGAGGCTTTCCATCAGATCGGACATGAATCGGGTTCCCTGATCAGTTAACACTACCTAGGGGAAACCCACACGAGAGAAAACAGTCAGTAAAGCATCCGCCACTTTGTCTGCTCGGATGGAGGACAGCACCACAGCTTCCGGATATCGTGTGGCATAGTCCACCACTGTGAGGATGTACCTTTTTCCAGAGCTGCTAGGAACTGCAAGTAGCCCTTTGATATCCACGGCCCGTACGGGCCACCAAAAGTTATGTGTCAGACGAGCTTTAGTCTTTTGTACTCCAAGGTGCCCAGCAAAAAGAAATGGATAAGGGACGACCAACTTCTTTTCACAGTCCCAAGGTTCTGTAGTATCCGCGGGGAGAGTCTCTTTATACAGTCTGCCCTGCTCCCAGTATATTCTCTCTTCGTCAGAAGCAGTGAGGGGTTGGTCTTCAAGACATCTGTCCACAGGGCCTCCTGGAATCTCTGACTGTCAGTCTGCAGCCCCTGGCCTAGTGTGACTGCCAGGCCCTTGTCTGAAGCTGAGTCGTCAGTGTCAGTTATCAGGGACCTTGTTGGGTATGCCATGAGAGGAGGCTCCTGGGCCACAGTATGGCCCCCCAGTTCAGGCAGTTCTATTTGAGCCTCATCCTCTAATCTCTGGGGTTGAGTCTGAGACTCAGCTTGACTACTGGTCACAGCGGCCACATACATACATTGCTGTGCATTGCTATATTTTCCCTCCTCGCATGGGATCTCAGGTGGGTCACTTTCTTCCACCTTCTCTGTAGCATTTATTTGTAAGGGAGGGATATAGTGGGACACCATCCTCCCCAAGTCTATGCCTAGCAAAACATTGGTGGGAATAGCCTCTGATACTCCCACTTCTCTCAGTCCTTTCCCTGCTCCCCAGTCCAGGTACACACAGGCCATGGGCACAGCAGGGCTGACACCCCCAATTCCGGTTATAGACATAGTCTTTCCTGGTATGATATTCTCAGGGGTTACCATTTCTGGCAGCACCAGAGTCACCTCTGCCCCACTGTCTCTGAAACCAATGGTGACTTTATTGCCAACAGTGACAGATTGACAGTTCTCATTGGTCCTCACATCAGAGCCGGCCACAAACAGGACAGCAGGTGGGGACCCAGATGGCTTTGGGGTGGTAGTTGGGCGTTGTCCCTATCAGGGCAGACAGCGCTAACACGTCCCACTTTGTTGCAGGAGAAGCATCGGCGTGTATCGCCTAGAGAATGTCTATTCCCCGGGACCCCATAGGAGGTGTGCTTGGACAGCACTGGTGATCGGCCGACAGAGGGAGAAGGGTCCCCGTTTGGCTTACCTTCCTTCCAGCTGAATCCCGATGGCTTCCGCACCTCAGGTATCCTGTTAGCCACATAGCAGTCAGCAATCCTTGCAGCCTGATCCGCAGTTCGTGGCTCCCGATCACACACAAATAGTTGTACATCTGTGGGGCACATATGAAGAAATCGATCCTTGACCATAAGATCCGTTAAGTCCTCAAAAGTGTTAACAGAAAATCCCCTTATCCATTGGTGGAACGTGGTCCTCAAGGTGCTCACAACATCCGCTTAGCTGTCCGTTGATCCACGTTGTAGATTCCGGAACTTTTTCCGATACACTTCTGGGGTGAGGTTGTACTTCCTGATCAGGTCCTCCTTCATGGCCTCATAGTTCCCATCTAGCTCTGGTGGGAGTCCAGCAAAAACTTCCAGGGCTTTGCCTCTCAACCCTGGGGTTAGATATTGCGCCCCCCCCCCCCCCCCCCCCCCCCCCCCCCCCCCCCCCCCCCCCCCCCCCCCCCCCCACCCCCCCCCCCCCCCCCCCCCCCCCCCCCCCCCCCCCCCCCCCCCCCCCCCCCCCCCCCCCCCCCCCCCCCCCCCCCCCACCCCCCCCCCCCCCCCCCCCCCCCCCCCCCCCCCCCCCCCCCCCCCCCCCCCCCCCCCCCCCCCCCCCCCCCCCCCCCCCCCCCCCCCCCCCCCCCCCCCCCCCCCCCCCCCCCCCCCCCCCCCCCCCCCCCCCCCCCCCCCCCCCCCCCCCCCCCCCCCCCCCCCCCCCCCCCCCCCCCCCCCCCCCACCCCCCCCCCCCCCCCCCCCCACCCCCCCACCCCCCCACCCCCCCCCCCCCCCCCCCCCCCACCCCCCACCCCCCCCCCCCCCCCCCCCCCCCCCCCCCCCCCCCCCCCCCCCCCCCCCCCCCCCCCCCCCCCCCCCCCCCCCCCCCCCCCCCCCCCCCCCCCCCCCCCCCCCCCCCCCCCCCCCCCCCCCCCCCCCCCCCCCCCCCCCCCCCCCCCCCCCCAAACCAAGAATTTTTTGAAAAAAAAGGGGCTAAAACCCAAACCCTTATAAAAACCTTAAAAAAAAAATTTAAAAAAATTTATTCGAGGGGAAAAGGAAAACTCAAGGTTCAAATAAAAGTTTTGGGAAATAATAAGGAATTTTGGAATAATTAAATTTTTTTGGAGGGGATTTTCTGTACAAAAAAAATTTTTTTAAAAATTCTGTTTCCCCATTATTTCATAAAACCCCCCCCCGGGGGGGGGGGGGAAAAGTCCCTTTTGGGTTTGGAAAAAAAAACAGAATTTTTCTTCAATTTATTAAAAATTTTGAATAACCCCTCGGGGCAATTGCCGCGACGCTTTTTTTTTTTCGGCCCCCCCCAAGGGGGCGGGGGAAACCCCCCTCCGTACCACCCCACTTTATGGGGCTTTCCCCCCCTTTTAAACCCCCTGGTTTGGGGGAAACAGGGCCTACGGAATTTTCCTTTACCGGGTTTCCCCCGAAATAAACCTTTTTTGATTTTTTCGCAGTTTTATTTTCGTTTTTTTGAATTTTAATGAAAAAAAAAAGGTTTTCGGTAAAGGCTTTTTTGGGCCCCCAACCCTTGCGAAAACCGAAAAATTTTTTGTATATGGGAAAATTTTTCTTTTCCCCCTTTTTGGCCGGGGGGAAAAATTTTTTTAAAGGGGTCCGAAAAAATTGGACTAAAAGTTTTTCCAATTTAAAGGGGAATAAAGTTATTTCCAAACCCTTTAAAAATTTTTTGGGGTTTTGAAATTTTGGGGATTTTTGGTTTTCATTTTAGGTATAAAATTTTTTTCAAAGATTTATTTCTTTTTTTTCACTTTAAAAAATCCGAAAAAATGTTTGAAAAATTTATTTAAAGTTAAGGGAAATTTTAAGGTTAAATATTTTTCCAAAATTGGGTTTTTGAGTCCCCAAAACAAGGGAAAAATAAATTTATATTATGATCAAAAAAAAGGGGGGAAAAAACCGTTCCTCGTTTTTTTCAAAAAAAACCCCCCAAACCCCCTTTTTCCCTGAATCGCCGATCCCCCTTTTACCACCCCCAAAAAGGGGTAAAGGTTTTTAAAAGCAAACCGCTAAAAATTAAAAGAAAGGGGAAAAGAAAAAAAACCAAAAATAAAAAATTTCCAAAATTACAACCAAAATTTCCCCCAAATAAATTTTAAAAAAAAAAGGGGGAAAAAAAAAATTAAAACCCCCTTAAAAACCAAATTTCCATAAACCCCCCCAAACGTTTAAAATAAAAAAAACTGGAGGCAGCCCAAAAAACCTGAAATAAAAAAAAAAAAAAAAGAATAAAGAAACCCCAAGGGGGGTTTAAAAGGAAAAACCTATACAGATTTCCCCAAAAAAAAAAAATTTCCATTTTTTTTAAATGAAGTTTAATCAGGCAGGTTTTAAAAAAATAAAAATTTTTGGTTCCCTTTGGGAAGTAAACCCTAACAAAATTTTTAAAAAAACCGGGAAAAAAAAAAAGTTTCGACCAAAAACTTAAAAATAAGGTTTTCAAAAAATTTTTGTTTTATTTTTTTTTTTTAAAATTTTCCAAAAATTTCAAATTTTTAAAATAAAAATTGGTTTAAAACAAAAAAGATTTTGGGTTTTTAAATTTTTTTGAAAATTTTAAAATTTTTAAAAAATTTCCCAAAAAAAACTTTAAATGAAAAAGTAAAATTCCGGGGGGAAAACGGGTTTTGGGGGGGGAAAAACCCGGGGGTTTTTTTTAGGGCTTGACTTCCTTAAAATTTATTTTAAAGTTTAAATTAATTAATTAAAAAATTTTTTTTTTTATTTTTTTTTTTTTTCCCCCTTTTTTTTTTTTTTTTCCAAAAAATTTTAAAAATAAAAAAATAAAAACCCAAAAGTTTTTAAAGGGAAAATGTTTTTAATTTAAGGGCCTGTTTCAAACCCTGAAACAGGGAAAAATAAATTTTTAATAATTTTTAATTTCAAAACCCCCTTTTTTCAATTTTTAAATTCCCCAAAAAAGGGGGAAAAAAAAAACCTTTTAAAAAAAAGGGGGTTTATTTCAAAAAGAAAAGGGGAAAAGGGAAAGGAACTAAGTTAATTAAGAGGGGTTTAAACCATAATATTTTCAAAAAAAAAAAAAAAACAGAAATGTTTTAAAAATTTTGAAAGAAAAATCAAAATTAAAATTCCCCAGGAAAAACAAACGTCTCAAATAAAACAAATACCAAAAACCCTTTTAAAAAATTGAACATTAAAAAGGGAAATAAAAATCCCACGGGTAAAACCCCTTTTTGGAAAAAAACCAAATTACTTAATTTTTTTTCCCCTTTAAAGGTTAATAAAGTAATATTCCCTTTTTTTAAAAAGGAAAAATTAAAGGCCCCCAAAACCCCGCAGGGAACCCCAAATTTCCAAATGCCCCAAAAAAAATTTAAAATAAGGGAAAAATTTCAAAGGAAATTTAAAAAAAAGCTTTTTTTTCCCCGGGGGGGGTTTAAAATAAAAAAAAAAAAGCTGTTTTTAAAAACTGGGTTTCCACTAATTTCTGAACCTTCCTTTTAAAACTTTTTAAAATTTGTTTTTAAATATAAATTAATTTCCTTTCATATAGGAAAACTTTTTTTATTTTAATTTTGCCTTTACTTTTTAAAAAAAAAAAAATTTTTTTGTTAATTTTTTAAAATTTAGATAAAAAAAAAATTTTTTTAAAAAAAAACATTTAAAAAGGAAAAAAAATAAAAAGGGAAAATTTTTCAAAACCCTTAACCCAATTTTTTTAATACAATTCAATAATTTTGCCGGGGGGGAACAAAATTAAAAAACCCCCCTGCAAAAAAATACGGTTTAAAATTTTTGTATTTGGGGCTACAAAAACCCCCCTTTGAAAAGATTGGGTTTTTGGTTAAAAAAACCGAATTTAATATCCTGAAATATTTTAAAAAAAAGGAAAAAATTAAAAAATAAAAAAAATTTGAAAAAAATTATTGGAAATTATTAAAAAATTTTTATATTTTTATAAAACCCCCTTTAAATTTTAAAAAAACCCAAAATTTTTAAAATTTTTTTTTTTAAAAAGGAAAAAGAAAAACACTTTTTTTCAACTAAAAATTACCCAATTTTAAAATTTGGTTTTTAAACAAATTAAGAGGGTTTTGCAAAATTTATAATAGGGTTTAAAAAAAAAGGAAAACCCAAAAAAAAAAATGTTTTTTTTTAAAACAGGGAAAACCACAAGGGGAGATTAAATAGGGGGTTTCAATTTTTGCCCCCCCTGGAAAATTGTCCCCAAAAAAAATTTTAATTAGTCCCCCTTTTGGGCCCTTTCCCTTTTTTTTTTTGCCCTTAATGGAAAATAAAGGTTAAAAACCCCCCCCCAGCTAGTTTTAAACCCCCAAATTTTTCTTAAAATTTATTAAAAAAAACAAATTAATTACTAATTTCCCCCTGTAGCCCAAAAAAGGGGCATTAAATTGGGGGGGGGTCACAACCCCGAATATGCCTGCTTCTGTAAAACCCTTAACCCTTTTTAAGGTTTCGCTTGGTGGGTAAAGGGGGAAAAGGGAATTGTTGTTTTAAAAATTTTTTTTTTTAAAAAAAACCAAAGGGAAAAAAATACAAAAAATTTAAAATGGAAAAAAAAATTTTTTTTTATTAAAAAAAAAATTAAATTTTTTTTTTTTATTTATAAAAAGGTATTTTAAAATGTTAAAAACCCAAAAATTTTTACTTTTAAGACCCCAATACGGTGGGCTTTAACCCCTTATTACCCTTTTTAAGGCCCCCAATTGGGTGAAGGGCAATCAAAAGGGGTTAATTAAAAAATTTTTTTGGGGGGGGGGGGTTTTTTCCCAAAAAAAAAAACCCCCCAAGGGGGATTTAAAAATTGCCCCCTCCTTTTTTCCCCCTGGAAAAAATCCCACCCCCCAAATTTTTTTTTAAAAATTTTCCCTTTAATTAAGCCCCCATTTTTTTTTGCCCTAAATTTTAATTTTTAAAGGAAAAAAAACCCCCACATGAAATAAGGTTTCGGGAAAACCCTGAAAATTTTTGGGTTTTTAATTTAGCCAGCTTAAAACCTTTAACCGAAAAGTTTTTCTTTTTGATTTGGGGTTTTTTTTAATTTTTTTATTAAACACTAAACATATAAAATTTTTTTTAATTTTTAATAAATTTTTTTAAAAACGGGCAAGGGACCAAAAACAAATAAACCCCCCCCTAGTTATTAAAAGGTTAAAAAGGGGTTTTTTTTTTTTCAAAGATAAAAAAAAAGGTGCTTTAAAACAAAAAAAAAACCTTTTAAAATTTTTTCAACTTTTTTTTAAATTATTAAATTCCACTGGTTAATAAAGGGTTTTTGGGGGCCTCTTGTTTAAATTTTTCTGGGTGGCAAAAATTTTTAGGGGGGCAAAAATTTTTCCTTAAATTAAACTTGTTTGGGGCCTTTAAAAGCCCAAAAACCCTTTTATTTTAAACCAAAAAGCCTCTTTTAAATGACACCTCATTTTAAGAACCCAAATTTTCTTTTAACCATTTTACGAATAACCTTGCATTCGTTTTCGCCCCCAAAAAAGCAATTTTTCCCCTTTCCAAAAAAAAGGGGAAAAAAAAACATGGGGGGGTCCATAATTAAATTCCGATGCAAGATATTTATATTTAGCTCCATTTTTTCCCCTTGAAACCCCCTTTAATTTTTGTGGGGTTTTTTAAAAGGGGCAAATTTAAAAAAAAACTTATGCTTTTTGGGCCCCAGTGACCAACGTTTAAATTTTTTTTTTCCCCAAAAAAAGCATAAAAAGGGGGGAAATGAAAAGATATACTTTTGGGGTTGTCAATTTTTTAAAATTTATTTTTTATTGTAATTTTAAATTTCTTGATTCAAATTTTTATAACTCCCCCCCCCAAAAAAATTTTTTTTAAGTGAAACGGGTACCGGAAAAAAAATAAAAAATTTTTAAAAATTAAAAAAAGGGTTTTTTACGAAAAGGAAGAAAGGGCAAAAAAAACGCAAAAGCATTTCCCGGGGCAAAAATAAAAAAAAAGAAAACCACTTTTAAAATTTGGTTCAAAAAATGGGAAAATTCATGTGAAAAATAAAAAAATAACGTTCCCAAAAATGAATACCAAAAACATTTGAAAAATGCTTTAAAAACAAAAAGGGGGCATTACCCGGTTTTTTTTCCTTTCCGCCCCCCCTGAGCGGTTTTTAGGGCCCTTTCCCCCCTAGGAAGGAACCCTAAAGGGGGGGGGGAAAGGGGAACAAATTTAACTATTCTTTTTTTAAAAACCCATTTTTTTTTCTTCCCTTTAAAACCAGGTTTTTTCAAAAAAGAAATCCAAAAGGGCAAAAACCCCCGGGGGGGTTAAAAAAAAATTTTTTTGGGAAAAATTTAAAAAAGGGGTTAAAATTTTTTCCGGGGAAAAAAAAAAAAACCCCAAAAAAAAATTTAATAAAAAAAAAGGGGAAAAAATTTTTTTAAAAAAAGGAAAAAAAATTGGGGGGGGCCCGGGGGGGGCCCCCCGGGGGGGAAAAAGGGGGAAACCCCCGGTTTCCCAATGGGGGGGGCCCCTGGGCTTGGGGGGGGGGCAAAATTTGATGTTTTTTCGCTGCTTTTTAACATTTCCAAATGTGATCTCGTATAACTCCACCCACAAAAAAATCGTTTATACTGTGCATAAGCAGAAAGCAACCGCCACAAAAACAGTGCAAAGACAAGTGGTAATATATATAACAAAATGGGTTTTTATTTATATCAAAGGACAATTAGGACAGACAGAGGGCTAAAAAGTGACATGCAAAACCGCATTACCCGGCGGGAACAAACAATTAAAATACCGGAAACAGCCACAAAAAATTATGATTTGTACATAAATATAAGAAAAGATTTCTGTAAAAAGAAGTAAAATCATATACTGTCGTCATAAGTGCCCCACATGAATACACAGATACATATTAAGAGAAAATAGCACATAACTTAGGACAAAAAGGGGTAATCATTACATACCGGTATTACTCAGTCTCACGCCCACCCTGACGCGCGTTTCGGAGGTTCCTTCCTCAGCCCCCTGAGGAAGGAACCTCTGAGACGCACGTCGGGGAGGGAGGGAGACTAGATCTCTTCAGACTAATCTTGTTGGTGAATAAACACATCTTTTGACCACACTCCATTGGTGCCAAGTTGTATTGCTGAGGCAAATGCATACAGTCAGGCAAGGCACCCTTGAAATTTTTCCCAATAAAATGAAGAATATTTCTCACAGAAAATTATTAAAAATTACACAGTTTTGTAATACACATGTTTATTTGCTCTGTGTGTATTTGAACAACACAGAAAAACTGAAAAAAAGGCAAATTGGACATAATTTCACACAAAACCCCCAAAGCGGGCCAGACAAAATTGTTGGCACATTTCTAAAAATGTGAGCAAACAACTTTGTGTCAAGCATGTTATGATCATTCAATCTCACCTGTGGATAGTAACAAGTGTGGGCAATATGAACATCACACCTGATACCAGATAAAAAGCGGAGAAGTTGACTCAATCTTTGCATTGTGAGTCTGTGAGTGCCACTCTAAGCATGGAGAACAGAAAGAGAAAAAGAGAACTGCCTGAGGACTTGAGCCAAAATTGTTGAAAAATATCAACAATCTCAAGGTTACAAGTCCATCTCCAGAGATCTTGATGTTCCTATGTCCACCGTGTGCAACATAATCAAGAAGTTTACAACCCATGGCACTGTATCTAATCTCCCTGGATATGGACGGCAGAGAAAAATTGATGAAATGTTGCAACAGAGGATGGTCCTGATGGTGGATTAGCAGCCTAAATAGAGTTAAAAAAAATTCAAGCTGTCCTCCAGGATCATGGTGCATCAGTGTCAGTGCAAACTATCTGTCAACACTTGAATGAAATTAAACACTATGGCAAGAGACACAGCAGGACCCCACTGCTGACACAGAGACATAAAAAAGGTAGGCTGCAGTTTGACAAAATTTATGTGAGTAAGCTAAAATCCTTCTGGGAAAGCATTTTGTGGACAGATGAGTCCAAGATAGAGCTGTTTGGTAGAGCATATCATTCATAGTCAAACATGCTGGAAGTTCAAAGGTGTTTTTGGGTTGTTTTTCTGCCTCTGGCACTGGGTGTCTTGATTGCGTGCAAGACATCATGAAATCTAAAGATTATCAAAGGACATTGGGTCCCAATGTAGTTCCCAGCGTCAGAAATCTTGATTCTGATCATGGGTCTTCCAGCAGGACAATGAACCAAACACACTTCAAAAAGCACACAGAAATGTATGGAAACAAAGTGCTGGAGAGTTCTGAAGTGGCAATCAATGAATTCAGATCTAAATCCCATTGAGCACCTATGGAGAGATCTTAAAATTGCTGTTGTGCGAAGACACCCTTCAAATATGAAAGACCTGAAGCAGTTTGCAAAAGAAGAGTGGTCCAAAACTCCAGATGAGAGGAGTAAGAAGCTTGCTGATGGTTATAAGAAGCGATTGATTGCAATTATTTATTCCAAAGGGTGTGTAACAAAATATTAAGATGAGAGTGCCAATAGTTTTGGCCTGTCCATTTTTGGGATTTTTGTCTGAAGTTATGTCCCAATTGCCTTTCATTATCTGTTTTTTTTGTGTAGTTCCAATACACACAAAGGAAATAAACGTGTAACACTAACAAAACGTGTTATTGCAATAATTTTCTGGGAGAAAATCCTTCACTTTCTGAAACTATTTCAAGGGTGCCAACACTTCTGGCCATGACTGTATACACTGCACAGTACCTCATCTCCTATCCTGTATACTGAGTGTAATTTTCAGTGTCTGATATTCTGTATACATGCACTACTGTATATAGTACCAATTCTCCAGTCCGGTTGAAGGTGGCATTGTAGTTGAAGAGGGTCATTACTGTGTATTTATGGATTTATTACTTTGCAAGTATGCAATCCTATGAGCAAACAAAAATGAATCCTAAACCCTTAAATGGGTTATCTAAAGTTTTAAAGTTTGGGATAGAGAATAAGGCCGGCGTCACACTAAGGAGGAATACGGACGAGTGAGAGGCGTGAAAATCACGCATTACACTCGGACCAATATTTCTTTATGGGGCAGCTCTGATCATGCGTATTTTTCTCTGGCGTATGTTACGGTGCGAGACACTCGCAACATGCTGCGATTGTCATCGTATTACGCCCGTTGTACGCCAATGAAAGTCTATGGGTGCGAGAAAACAACGGATTACACACGGACCAGACGTGTGACTTGCGAGAAATACGCAAGACTTCTGCAGCTCACAGGAAATGGTGCAACACATGCATCAGGAAGCTGACACATGCAAATTAGATCAAAAAGAGCACCAGACATCCCGGAAGAACGCCTCCACGGAGTCGGCCATGATGTCTACGCTCATCAATGTGGAGATGTTGAGAGTGTTGGTGCAGGAGAGGCCCGAAATTTTGGACCAACGAGATGCACATTATGCGGACCGTGCAGGTAAAGAGGCGGCATGGAGGCGCATCAGTGGGCAGATGTTTCCCCACTTTGGTGACTGCCAACGCGAGGAGCAGCAGCGAATGAGTAAGTTACCTGAATTTTTTTCAAACTTCTTAACGGTCAGAACGTAATAATAGGGAAGAATTTTCCAAAAAAAATGTTTTTTTTTGTTTTTTTCAATTTGTTGCGCCAAAATGTTATGTTAATCACATCCGACTAGGCCCCCATGACTATGTGAAGTGTATGTAGAAAATGTTGGCATTGTGCAGCTAGGTAAATTTTTACATTATATGTCACATTGCAGTGTATGATGTCATGAGAAGATGGAGAAGCATCCGCGACCAATACCGGTGGGAACGGAGGCAGAGGGCAAGGAGCACCCACCGAGAGGAAGTACGTTTATTTCGACCACCTTGGTTTTCTGGCTCCTATTCTGTATCTGAGACCGTAAGTACCTACATCACACCACATAACACCTTTGCAGTTTAGGCTCACATCTACAACATGTTCTAATACCATTTCATTTCCAAACAGAACTCCATCCAACCTCACTGAGAAGGAGACAGGCTCCGACTCAGAGGCCATAATTGACCCGGTTGGGGGAGGTGAAGAGGTGGCTGGCCCATCGTCTGACCCTCCCTGCTGCATCCCCCAAGCTTCCTAAGCACCAGGACCTGACCAAGCAGCTGCACCGCAACTTGTACCTGACCCACCAGCTGCACAAGCAGGCCCCAGTGTGAGGATGCAGCAAATAGCAGCAGCCCCACTGTACCTCTGGGGGGCTCCCCCCAGGCTGCTGTAATATCCCGCCATGGGAGAAGACATCGAGACATCACAGCTTCTGATACCCGGACGCATGTGGACACTGGGGTCCTCAATTATCTGTCAAGGGCAGCTGTGGATGAGGGTGAGGAGGTCTATGCCCATAGCCTTGCCTACTACCTTCGTCCCCTACCATGTGAGATCAGGCTCCGTGTGCGAGGATCTATTCACATCCTAATTGATGCATGCACACCCCCAATACCCCATAAGAGGTATTTGAATTCCTTGAGAGGTGGCAGCTCTCACCTTGTAACTTTCTGCGCTTTACACCCCAGCAAAATGTGCATGCCCAATTAGGATCTGAGATCCTCCTGCACGGGCACCTACACCTCAACCCTTTCCCCAAAAAAACAACCTTGGCAGCAACAGGGTCAAATGGCAGGTTATAATCCGACTTCCCCATATGGCCACTTGTACAGATCCAGTGTTGGAGGCTGGTCCCAACCTGGATGTGGACAACATGGTCACATTGGGGGGTATGATTCTCGGGGGTACCATCTTACACAGGAATATAATCTCCCTTATCTGTATGGCAATGTGCGCACACACCAACCTGACCATGGGCAGATGTTAGCTCAGGGCCCAGAAAATCCACCCCAACAGGGTGATGGTCAAGGTTCTCATCAAAGCCAACCACTCAGAAATGCTGGGCACCCACCAACCCCACCACTCACATACCACCAGCTCTGATTTTTTATTTTTATTATATATTATTTCAAATCCTGTTTGTTATTTTTTTATATTTAGTTGAAACTCATGTTGTGTCAAAGACATATGCACTAATCTAAATGCCTCAAAAAACTATATTGGTACCAATATGCTCTTCAGTAGGCATAGTCAAAGTTTGTTATTTTCAATATCTCTTATTAGTTACACAAAATATTGTTATTTTATTATATTTATTTTTACACCATGTTGTGTAAAGCATATTTGCACAAATGTGAATGCCTACAAACAGCATATGGTACAGATATGGTGTTAAATGGGCTACCTCAAAGTTTGTTATTTTCTTAATATCTTATAATTTATACCAATGTTTGTTATTTTTTATAGTTCTTTTGAAACCATGGTGGCTTATGCATAATTGCAATAGTCTAGTCTTAAAACTCAACTATATGGGTCAGATATGGTGCTCACTAGTCATAGTGAAACTTTGTTATTTTCCTTATGTATTATTATTTATGCAAATGTTTGTTATTTTTTATGACTTATTTTGGTACTTGTTGTATAATAATGCACACTTACAGAATAGTGATATGAAGACCTATACCATATGATTAAATATGGTTGTCATTACCTCAAGTGAGAGTTTGCACATATAAAAATATATTTTTATAGAAAGTTTGGTGTCTTGTTTCATAAGTAAGTTCTACTACATCACCTACACATCTGCTATGAACTGTAACACCAGACTCAGACTATGTCATTGAAAAAAAATATTCATATATACACGCAGAAATACATTACAGCATGGATAATGCATCATCTTGCCATGTTGTACTACCTTCAGGTGACACAAAATATTGGTTAAAGATATCACGGGTTTTCAGTCCTGACAGTGGACGACGTAAAGGGATGACATGGGGCCTAGGCATATCCCCATTGGTCACCACACTTTCACCAACATCAGATGGGCCACAATCATGCATTCTGGTGAAATTATGTAGCGCAACACATGCTTTGATGACCTCATTGACGTTGGCTTCACTCAACTGAATAGCTGACTGGAGGACCCGCCATTTTGCACACAGAATGCCAAAGGCACACTCCACCTGGCACCTGGCCCCTGATAGGCGCAAGTTGAAGATCCGACGACGGTCGTCAAGGTTTCGTCATGGATATCGCCTCATCACGTTCCTTGATAGCTGAAAGGCCTCATTCCCAACTACAACATATGGGACAGGTTCTAGATTGGAGCCAGGAAGTTGCCGTGCTGGTGGTAGGTGCAATTCGTTATTCCGCAGCCTCCGACCCATAATGGAAGAATTGAAGACTCTAGAGTCTCCAGTTCTTCGTGGGCCCCAATGTCTACAATTATAAACCTGTAGTTACTGTCAACCAGAGCCAACAGCACAACAGAAAAATATTGTTTATAATTATAGAATTGGGACCCTGAGTTCGGCGGCTTACGCACACGGATGAGCTTCCCATCAAGGGCTTCTTTACAATTTGGAAACTGGCATTGCTCCTCAAATCCCCTGCCAATCCTCATCCAATCTTCCATCTTTGGCTATGGCATGACCAGTTGATGAAGTCTGTCCCACAGTTGTGAGCAGGTGTTACGCACAATGAGGAAAATCCATCTCCGGAAATGGTATAAAAAAATCTCTTTATTAAAACATGTTTTAAAAAATTGAACATGGCTGCTGTACTTGTCTCACGGTAAAAGGTATGAACAAACCACCACAAACAGTGCTGATTCTAAGAGCACTTGGTGCTCAAAGCGAGTCCAGACTTCAGTGGGCAGTCACTTTGTGTGGCGGTTGTTCATACCATTTACCGCTGAGACAAGTACAGCAGCCATGTTATATACCATTTCCGGAGATGGATTTTCCTCTTTTTGCATGTATCACAACGTCTGGCAGTGACGTGTCCTTTCTCGAATGGCTGTGAACCAAGGGAGGTGAGCTGAACTATTTCTTCTTTATGCATCACGCACAATGCCAGATATGGTGGACCTCCCAATCAAAAACTCCAGAATGGAGTGAGGCATAGGAAATGCCAGTAGTTAGGAACCTACAAGTAACCAAAAGTAGAGAGAACAATCATTACACATGCACAAAGGTTAAGAAATGCACTATACATAACCGTTAAAGCATTTCATTTACAAACAATCCTAAGTTTCCATTTACCACAAGTCTAAGTTTTCTGTCATTTTTACATACACATAATTGTTCTGGTACTTTTAGGTGATATATGGGATATATTATGAGGATATTTCAGCAACAGCCATAAGGGTAAAGGGAAACTTGTGGGAAAACACATCATCAACAGACAGTATGTAGGTGAGGAATACATACCGTAGTGTAAGGAGAAGTCGCTCCTCTGCAGAGATAGCTTTGCGCATCCTGGTAGGTGATCCCAGGGCACACAATCTCCAACAAAACATCAATGTGGGAATGGTCATCCGACAAAACAGGAAAAACTTGTCTGGATGAGTCCGCAGAGATGCATAAAGGCGGTGAAAATGGTCTTTAGTGAGGCGTGCTTCAAATGCGGAGCACCCACATT
>JARQOD010009538.1:0-30938 GCA_033576555.1 Oophaga sylvatica
CATGGTGTGTGTGACCGTGGCCTGGCTACCGTATTACATGTCCCGGCTACGGAGCAGTAGTGTGTGTGACCGTGGCCAGGGTACCATATTACATGTCCCGGCTGCGGAGCAGTGGTGTGTGTGACCGTGGCCAGGGTACCATATTACATGTCCCGGCTGCAGAGCAGTGGTGTGTGACCGTGGCCTGGCTACCGTATTACATGTCCCGGCTGCGGAGCAGTGGTGTGTGACCGTGGCCTGGCTACCGTATTACATGTCCCGGCTACGGAGCAGTGGTGTGTGTGACCGTGGCCTGGCTACCGTATTGTATGTCCTGGCTGCGGAGCAGTGGTGTGTGTTTACCATGGCCAGGCTACCGTATTACATGTGGCCAGGCTACCGTATTACATGTCCCGGCTGCAGAACAGTGGTGTGTGACCGTGGCCAGGCTACCGTATTACATGTCCTGGCTGCGGAGCAGTGGTGTGTGTGAACGTGGCCAGGCTACCGTATTACGTCCCGGCTGTGGAGCTGTGGTGTGTGTGACCGTGACCAGGCTACCGTATTACATGTCCTGGCTGCGGAGCAGTGGTGTGTATGACCGTGGCCAGGCTACCGTAATACATGTTCCGGCTACGGAGCAGTGGTGTGTGTGACCGTGGCCAGGCTACCGTATTACTTGTCCCGGCTGCGGAGCAGTGGTGTGTGACCGTGGCCAGGCTACCGTATTACATGTCCTGGCTGCGGGGCAGTGGTGTGTGTGACCGTGGCCTGGCTACCGTTTTACATGTCCCGGCTATGGAGCAGTGGTGTGTGACCGTGGCCTGGCTACCGTATTACATGTCTTCGCTGCGGAGCAGTGGTGTGTGTGACGGTGGCCAGGCTACCGTATTACATGTCCCGGCTGCGGAGTTGTGGTGTGTGTGACCGTGACCAGGCTACCGTATTACATGTCGCGGCTTAAGAGCAGTGGTGTGTGTGACCGTGGCCAGGCTACCGTATTACATGTCCTGGCTGCGGAGCAGTGGTGTGTGTGACCGTGGCCTGGCTACCGTATTACATGTCCCGGCTGCGGAGTTGTGGTGTGTGTGACCGTGACCAGGCTACCGTATTACATGTCGCGGCTACGGAGCAGTGGTGTGTTGTTGCCGTGGCCAGGCTACCGTATTACATGTCCCGGCTGCGGAGCAGTGGTGTGTGTGACCGTGGCCAGGCTACCGTATTACATGTCCCGGCTACGGAGCAGTGGTGTGTGACCGTGGCCTGGCTACCGTATTACATGTCCCGGCTACGGAGCAGTGATGTGTGACCGTGGCCAGGCTACCGTATTACATGTCCCGGCTACGGAGCAGTGGTGTGTGTGACCGTGGCCTGGCTACCGTATTACATGTCCCGGCTACGGAGCAGTGGTGTGTGTGTGACCGTGGCCTGGCTACCGTATTACATGTCCCTGCTACGGAGCAGTGGTGTGTGTGTGACCGTGGCCTGGCTACCGTATTACATGTCCCGGCTACGGAGCAGTGGTGTGTGTGACCGTGGCCTGGCTACCGTATTACATGTCCCGGCTACGGAGCAGTGGTGTGTGTGACCGTGGCCTGGCTACCTTATTACATGTCCTGGCTGGGGAGCAGTGGTGTGTGTGACCGTGGCCTGGTAACATACAGGGTCCTCTAAGCCTTTCCTTCTGTGTGGTTCCCAAGCTGCTTATTCTGGGGGTCTTCTCTTCAGGACTGGCTCCCTGGGCTACTATCTGTGTGTTCCTAGCCCTAACAAAGCAGGGTCTTTCTTTTACATGGTTGGTCCGGTTTAACCCCTTTATTCCATCAGACGTACTATTCCGTCCATGTGACCCTGGACCTAATTCCCATGGACGGAATAGTACGTCATGGGCGATCAGCTGCGCTCCTGGGGGGAGCGCATCTGATCGCCGCCGGGTGTCAGCTGATTATCACAGCTGACACCCGTGACTGTGTCAGGAGAGGTCACGGACCGCTCCCGGCACATTAACCCTTGGCACACCGCGATCAAACATGATCGCGGTGTACCCGGGGCACAGGGGAGGATCGCGCAGGCAGGGGGCTCCCTGCACGCTCCCCTGAGACCCTCAGAGCAGCGCGATGTGTCGCGCTGTTCCGAGGGTCCGTCCTCCCTCCAGGTCCCCGGATCCAAGATGGCGCCGGGGTCCTGCAGGGAGGCGGCTTCCTCAGTGCCTGCTGAGAGCAGGCGCTGAGGAAGCCTGCAGCGATGCCAGAGCGATCGCTGGTGTGACAGAGTGCTGTGCACACTGTCACACCAGCGATCTGCTAAAATACTGTGATGTCCCACCCTGGGACAAAGTAAAAAAGTAAAAAAAATAAAAATAAAAAGTGGTAAAAAAAAATCATAAAAAAAAAATATATTCCCCAATAAATTCATTTTTTCCTGTAAATAAAAAAAACAAAACAATAAAAGTACACATATTTGGTATCGCCGCGTCCGTAACGACCCCCCCTATAAAACTGTCCCACTAGTTAACCCCTTTAGTGAACCCCTTAAAAAAAAAAAACAAAGCAAAAAATCAATGCTTTATCATCATACCGCCGAACAAAAAGTGTAATAACACGCAATCAAAATGACCGATATAAATAAACATGGTACCGCTGAAAACGTCATCTTGTCCCGCAAAAAACGAGCCGTCATACAGCATCATCAGCGAAAAAATAAAAAAGTTATAGCTCGCAGAAAAAAGCGATGCAAAAATAATTTTTTTATATAAAATTGTTTTCTTTCTATAAAAGCGCCAAAACATAAAAAAAGGATATAAATGAGGTATCACCGTAATCGTACTGACCCGAAGAATAAAACTGCTTTATCAATTTTACCACACGCGGAACGGTATAAACGCCTCCCCCAAAAGAAATTCATGAATTGCTGATTTTTGTTCATTCTAACCTCCCAAAAATCGAAATAAAAAGCGATCAAAAAATGTCACGTGCTCAAAAATGGTACCAATAAAAACGTCAACTCGTACCTCAAAAAATAAGACCTCACATGACTCTGTGGGCCAAAATATGCAAAAATTATAGCTCTCAAAATGTGGTGATGCAAAAAACCTATTTTTGCAATAAAAAGCGTCTTTTAGCGTGACAGCTGCCAACCATAAAAACCCGCTATAAATAGTAAATCAAACCCCCCTTTATCACCCCCTTAGTTAGGGAAAAATAATAAAATTAAAAAAATGTATTTATTTCCATTTTCCCGTTAGGGTTAGGGTTGCGGCTAAAGTTAGGGTTAGGGGTTGGCGCTAACGTTAGGATTAGGGTTGGGATTAGGGTTAGGGGTGTGTTAGGGTTAGGTTTGTGGTTAGGGTTGGGGTTAGGGTTGGAGTTAGAATTGGGGGGTTTCTGCTGTTTAGGCACATCAGGGGCTCTCCAAATGTGACATGGCGTCTGATCTCAATTCCAGCCAATTCTGCGTTGAAAAAGTCAAATGGTGCTCCTTCACTTCTGAGCTCTGCCATGCGCCCAAACAGTAGTTTACCCCCGCATATGGCGTATCAGCATACTCTGGACCACAAGAGTTATTGTGCAATTTGGCCTATTTCTCCTGTTACCCTTGGGAAAATAAAAAACTGGGGGCGACAAAATCATTTTTGTAAAAAAAAAAAAAGATTTTTTTGTTTTTACGGCTGAATGTTATAAAACTTCTGTGAAGTACTTGGGACTTCATAGCGCTCACCACACTTCTAGATAAGTTCCTTGTGGGGTCTATTTTCCAAAATGGGGTCACTTGTGGGGGGTTTCCACTGTTTAGGCGCATCAGGGGCTCTCCAAATGCGACATGACGCCCCCAGACCATTCCATCAAAGTCTGCAATTCAAAACGTCACTACTTCCCTTCCGAGCCCCGACGTGCGCCCATACAGTCGTTTTCTCCCACATATTGGGTATCAGCGTACTCAGGACAAATTGGACAACAACTTTTGGGGTTCAATTTCTCCTGATACCCTTGTGAAAATAAAATATTGGGGGCGAAAAAATCATTTTTGTAAAAAAAAAAAAAAATTTTTTTATTTTACGGCTGTACGTTATAAACTTCTGTGAAGCACTTTGGGGTTCAAAGTGCTCACCACACATCTAGATAAGTTCCTTGAGGGTCTAGTTTCCAAAATGGTGTCATTTGTGGGGGGTTTCCACTGTTTAGGCAGATCAGGAGCTCTCCAAACACGACATGGCATCCAGCCAATTCTGCATTGAAAAAGTCAAACGGCGCTCCTTCCCTTCCAAACTCTGCCATGCACCCAAACAGTGGTTTACCCCCACATATGGGGTATCAGCACACTCAGGACAAATTGCTCAATAACTTTTGGAGTCGTTTCCCTTGGGAAAATAAAAATTGGGGTGAAAAGATCAATTTTGTGGAAAAAATATGATTTTTTAATTTTACGGCTCTACGTTATAAACTTGTGTGAAGCACTTGGGGGTTCAAATTGCTCACCAAAGATCTAGATAAGTTCCTTAGGGGGTCTAGTTTCCCAAATGGGGTCACTTGTGGGGGGTTTCCACTGTTTAGGCACATCAGGGGCTCTCCAAATGCAACATAGCGTCCAATCTCAATTCCAGCCAATTTTGGTTGGAAAAAGTCAAATGGTGCTCCTTCCATTCCGAGCTCTGCCATGCGCCCAAACAGTGGTTCCCCCTCACATATGGGGTATCAGCGTACTCAGGACAAATTGGACAACAAATTTTGTGGTCCAATTTCTCCTGTTACCTATGGGAAAATAAAAAATTAGTGACTAAGAGATAATTTTTGTGGGAAAAAAATAGGATTTTTTATTTTCATGCTCGGGCATTATAAACTTGTGTGAAGCACTTGGGGGTTCAAAGTGCTCACCAAAGATCTAGATAAGTTCCTTAGGGGGTCTAGTTTCCAAAATGGTGTCACTTGTGGGGGGTTTACACTGTTAAGGCGTATCAGGGGCTCTCCAAACACGACATGGCGTCCAATCTCAACTCCAGCCAATTTTAGTTTGAAAAAGTCAAACGGCGCTCCTTCCCTTACGAGCTCTGCCGTGTGCCCAAACAGTGGTTTTCCCCCACATATGGGGTATTGGCGTACTCAAGAGAAATTGCACAACAACTTTATCTGCCCATTTTCTCCTTTTACCCTTGTGAAAATAAAAAAAAGTTTGTAAAAGATCATTTTTTGTGGCTAAAAAGTTAAATATTAATTTTTTCCATCCACGTTGCTTCAGCTCCTGTGAAGCACCTGAAGGGTTAAACTTCTTGAATGTAGTTTTGAGTAGCTTGAGGGGTGCAGTTTTTATAATGGTGTCACTTTTGGGTATTTTCTGCTATATAGACCCGTCAAAGTGACTTCAAATGTGAGGTGGTCCCTAAAAAAATGGCTTTGTAAATTTTGTTGTAAAAATGAGAAATCACTGGTCAACTTTTAACCCTTATAATTTCCTAACAAAAAAAATTTTGGTTCCAAAATTGTGCTGATGTAAAGTAAACATGTGGGAAATGTTATTTCTTAACTATTTTGTGTGACATATTTCTCTGATTTAAGGGAAAAAAAATTCAAAGTTTGAAAATTGCAAAATTTTCAAAATTTTCGCCATATTTGCGTTTTTTTTCAAAAATAAACGCAAGGTATATCGAAGAAATTTTACCACTAACATGAAGTACAATATGTCACGAGAAAACAGTCTCAGAATCGCGAAGATCCGTTGAAGCGTTCCAGAGTTATAACCTCATAAAGAGACAGTGGTCAGAATAGTAAAAATTGGCCCGGTCATTAACGTGCAAACCACCCTTGGGGGTGAAGGGGTTAAGAAGCAGCAATCAGAAGCCTGTCTCCTCTATTCCTCTTGTCTGCTGTGGATAGGACAGATAAGGTGAACAGTAAAGCCCTGGTCTCACATAGCGATACACCAGCGATCCCGACAACGATCAGGATCTCTGGTGTATCGCTACATGATCGCTGCTGAGCTGCCAAACAGGCAGCGATCAGCACAACAACACTGCGGGTAACATCGCTTAGTTACCCGCAGTGTACCTTGGATACCAGCGCCCTGATGCAGGGAGCTGGTAACCAAGGTACACATCGGGTTTCCAGGCACTGCGCAGCGCCTGGAAACCCGATGTGTACCTTGGTTACCAGCTCCCTGCATCAGGGCTCTGGTATCCAAGGTACACAGCGGGTTTCCAGGCACAGCCCCGCGCTTGGAAACCCGCTGTGTACCTTGGTTACCAGCGGATCGCTGGTCTCCCGCCTGTCACACTCAGCGATGCGTGCCTGCCAGCGGGAGACCAGCGATCAAAAAAATGTCCAGGACATTCAGCGACGATCAGCGATACCCAGCAGGGGGGCTGATCGTCGCTGAATGTCACACAGCGATATCTCTGGGGACATCGCTGCTGCGTCACAAAACTAGTGACTCCACAGCGATCTCGCTAGCGAGATCGCTGTGTGAGACGGGGGCTTTAGTGACATGTGAACACGAGGCTAAAGTTGGTTTCTTCGGCAATTTTTCATTTTCTATTTTTTATAGATGTAACAACAAAAAATAAGCATCACAATAATAACATACAATGCAACGAGGTGCCTTGATGTGACTACACTTAAAAACAGATACAAAAACTATAAAACTGGCACAAAAAATGGGCATCAAAGTGGGCGCCAAAGGGGATTAACCCCTTAACCTCCAAGGGTGGTTTGCACGGGCCAATTTTTACAATTCTGACCACTGTCTCTTTATGAGGTTATAACTCTGGAATTCTTCAACGGATCTTCGCGATTCTGAGATTTTCTCATGACATATTTTACTTCATGATGGTGGTAAAATTTCTTCGATAAAACTTGCGTTTATTTATGAAAAAATAAATATGGCGAAAATTTTGCAATTTTCAAACTTTGAGTTTTTATTCCCTTAAAACAGAGAAATATGTCACACAATAGTTACTATATTACATTTCCCACATGTCTACTTTACATCAGTACAATTTTGGAACAAAATTTTTTTTTGTTACGAAGTTATAAGGGTTAACATTTGACCAGCGATTTCTAATTTTTACAACAAATTATACAAAACCATATTTTTTTAGGGACCACCTCACATTTGAAGTCACTTTGAGGAGACTATATGGCAGAAAATACCCAAAAGTGACATCATTCTAAAAACTGCACCCCTCAAGGTACTCAAAACCACATTCAAGAAGTTTATTAACCCTTCAGGTGCTTCACAGGAGCTGAAGCAACTTGGAAGGAAAAAATGAACATCTAACTTTTTAGTGACAAAAATGATCTTTTACAAACAATTTTTTTATTTTAACAAGAATAAAAGGAGAAAATGGACAGAAATTGCACAACAACTTTATCCTGAGTACGCCGATAAACCATATGTGGGGGAAAGCCACTGTCTGGGCGCAAGTCAGGGCTTGAAAAGAAGGAGCGTCATTTGACTTTTTCAAACCAAAATTGGCTGGAATTGAGATTGGACGCCATGTCGCGTTTGGAGAGCCCCTGATGTGCCTAAACAGTGGAAAGCCCCCACAAGTGGCAACATTTTGGAAACTAGACCATCTAAGGAACTTATCTAGATTTGTGGTGAGCACTTTGAACCCCCAAGTGTTTCACTAAAGTTTATAATGCCCGGGCATGAAAATAAAAAATCCTATTTTTTTTCCCACAAAAATGATATTTAAGCCACCAATTTTTTTGTTTTCCCAATGTTAACAGAAATTGGACCATAAAAGTTGTTGTCCAATTTATCCTGAGTACGCCGATACCCCATGTGTGTGGGGGGGAACCACTGTTTGAGCTCGGAAAGGAAGGAGCGCCATTTGACTTTTTCAAACCAAAATTGGCTGGAATCGAAATTGGACGCCATGTCGCATTTGGATAGCCCCTGATGTGCCTAAGGCTGGGGTCACACTGGCGACAAAATCGGACGACTGCAATGCGATGAAAAATCGCATTGCAGTCGGACCTATGTTAATCTATGGAGCAGCTCCCAGTATCAGATTTTTGTGGTCCGTTTTAAACGTCCGAGTGCAATCGCAGCATGCTGCGATTGTCACCGATTGTGGGTCGACTATCGCCAATGCAAGTCTATGGGAGCGATGAAAAATCGGATTACAAACGGACTGCATGTGTGACTTGCGATTAAATCGCATCAGTGTCCTTTAGAAAAGCCGGCAATTCATCCCCGGCTATACTCTAAAATCACACTGACAGGTTTAATAAAGAATCGAATCAATACATATCCACACATAGAATCCATATATATATATATATATATATATATATATATATATATTATATGTCATTGTGACATATATATATATATATTATATATATATATTTATTTATAGTTCTTACACTTCTACATACTGTACTAGCTAATCACAATGGTTTTTTTTACAACGAATTTACACCTTTAATTAACCCCTACATGTCTGAAATTTTGCACAAATATACTTATGTAATTGTAAGTTTAAAACATATATCAAAATACTTGAAATGACATGGTTAACTGTGTCAAAACAATGTATCATTTCATGTCGGCTTCTGGGATTTCACTAAAGCTGGCAATTGAATTAGCGGCTATTACAGTATGTAGAAGTCTAGGAACTATAAATATATATATATATATATATATATATATATATATACATACACATGTCACAATGACATGTGTGTGTGTATATATATATATATATATATATATATATATATATATATATATAATGTGTGTATGTGTGTTTTCTATGTGTATATATCTATTCTTTCTATTGTGATTTAAATACTATTCTTTTGGATCCATTATATGTCATTTTTGCAAGCCTGCGAGAAATTCTCGCAAGTCGGATGTAAATCGGATGTGACAACTACGGTCAGATGCGACTAAATCGCATCAACTACAAAAAATCGGATGCTAGTCGCATCAATGTTCATGAAATTTTAATCCAATTATCGACCGACTAAAACGGTCAGCTTTTTTAGTCGCTGTGTGTGATTCCAGCCTAACAGTGGGAATCCCCCACAAGTGACCCCATTTCAGAAACTAGACCCCCCTAAGGAACTTATCTAGATCTGTGGTGAGCACTTTGAACCCTAAAGTGCTTCACACAAATTTATAACGTAGAGCAGTAAAATTAAAAAATCATATTTTTTTCCACAAAAATTATCTTTTCACCCCAATTTTTATTTTTCCAAGCTTAACAAGACCTCTAAAGTTATTGTGCAATTTGTCCTGAGTACGCTGATACCCAATATGTGGGGGTAAACCACTGTTTGGGTGCATTGCAGAGCTCAGAAGGGAAGGAGCGCAGTTTGACTTTTCCAATGCAGAATTGACTGGATGCCATGTCGTGTTTGGAGAGCACCTGATGTGCCTAAACAGTGGAAACCCCCCACAAGTGACCCCAATTTGGAACCTAGACCCCCAAAGGAACTTATCTAGATGTGTGGTGAGAACTTTGAACCCCCAAGTGCTTCACAGAAGTTTATAACGTAGAGCCATAAAAATAAATCATTTTTCCCCTAAACATGATCTTTTTAGACCCCAGTTTTTTATTTTCCCAAGGGTAACAGGAGAAATTGGACCCCAAGAGTTGTTGTTCAATTTGTCCTGAGTACGCTGATACCCTATATGTGGGAGAAAACTACTGTATGGGCACACGTCGGGCCTCGGAAGGGAAGTAGTGACATTTTGCATTGCAGACTTTGATGGAATAGTTCTGCGGGCGTCATGTCGCATTTGAAGAGCCCTTGATGTGCCTAAACCGTGGAAATCCCCCACAAGTGACCCCATTTTGGAAACTAGACCCCCAAAGGAACTTATCTAGATGTGTGGTGAGAACTTTGAACCCCAAGTGCTTCACAATAGTTTATAACGTAGAGCCATAAAAATAAAAAATCATATTTTTTTCCACAAAAATGATATTTTCGCCCCCAATTTTCTATTTTCCCAAGGGTGACAGAAGAAATTGGACCCCAAGAGTTATTGTGCATTTTTTCCTTAGTATGCTGATACCCCATATGTGGGGGTAAACTACTATTTGGGCGCATGGCAGAGCTCAGAAGGGAAGGAGCACCTTTTGAATCTTTCAACGCAGAATTGACTGGAATTGAGATCAGACGCCATGTCATGTTTGGAGAGTACCTGATGTGTCTAAACAGTGGAAACTCCCCAATTCTAATGCCAACCCTAACCCCAACACACCCCTAATCCTAATCTCAACCCTAATCATAACTCTATCCACAAACCTAACCGTAACACACCCCTAACCGTAATCCCAACCCTAACTTTAGCCCCAACTCTAACCCTAAGGGCCCCTTCTCACATAGCGACACACCAGCGATCCCGACAACGATCAGGATCGCTGGTGTCGCTACATGATCGCTGCTGAGCTGCCAAACAGGCAGCTTAGACAGCGATCAGGACTGCGACACTGTGGGTAACGTCGCCTAGTTACCCGCAGTGTACGTTGGATACCAGCCCGCTGATGCAGGGAGCTGGTAACCAAGGTACACGTCGGGTTTCCAGGCGCTGCGCGGTGCCTGGAAACCCGCTTTGTACTTTGGTTACCAGCTCCCCTGCAGCAGCGTGCTGGTATCCAAGGTACACGTCGGGTTTCCAGGCACAGCCCCGCGCCTGGAAACCTGATGTTTACCTCGGTTACCAGCTGATCGCTGGTCTCCTGCCTGTCACACGCAGCGATGCATGCTGGCCAGCGGGAGACCAGCGATCAAAAATAAGTCCTGGCATTTCTGACACGACCAGCGATTCACAGCAGGGGCCTGATCGTTGGTACGTGTCAGACATAGCGAGATCGCTGCTGAGATCACTGTTTAGCAGCGATCTCGTTAGCGATCTTGCTATGTGAGACGGGGCCTTAACTTTAGCCCTAACCCTAATGGGAAATCCGAAATAAATACATTTTTTCAATTTTATTATTTTTCTCTAACAAAGGGGGTTTGATTTACTATCTATAGCAGGTTTTTATGTTTGGCAGCTGTCACACGCTAAAGGGTATGCCACACTAAACAACATCGCTAACGGGATCGCTAAAAAACGTCACTATTTAGCGATCCCATTAGCGATGTTGTTGTGTGCGGCAGCTGCCAGCGACGAGCTTCCTGCTGTGATCTCGCTCGTCGCTGGAATCGTTCCGGACCCTATTTTATCGCCGGCGCTCCCGCTGGGTAAGTATAATCGCTAAGTGTAGCACCTTTTCTTAGCGATTTAGCGGTACTTTTGTACCGCTAAAGTCGTTAAGGAGATCGCTAACCGCGATAGCGTCCTTAACGACATCGCTAAGTTAGGTAGCTACTAGCGATATAGAAACAATCCCGCTAGCGATCTCATTAGTATGCGACGCTAACGAGATCGCTAGCGGGATTGTGTAGTGTGGCAGTACTTTAAAAGACGCTTTTTATTGTAAAAAACAGTTTTTGCATTACCACATTTTAAGAGCTATAATTTTTCCATATTTTGGCCCACTGAGTCATTTGAGGTCTTATTTTTTGCGGGACGAGTTGACATTTTTATTGGTACCATTTTCGGGCACATGACATTTTTTGATCGGTTTTTATTACGATTTTTTGGAGGCAGAATAAGCAAAAACCAGCAATTGAATTTCTTTTGGGGGGTGGGGCGTTTATACCGTTCTGCGTGTGGTAAAATTGATAAAGCAGTTTTATTCTTCGTGTTAGTATGATTACAGCGATTCCTCATTTATATAATTTTTTTGCGTTTTGGCACTTTTATACAATAAAAACGTTTATATACAAAAAATAATAATTTTTGCATCGCTTTATTGTGCAAGCTATAACTTTATTTTTTAGTTGATGTTGTATGGCGGCTCGTTTATTGCGAGACAAGATGACGTTTTCAGCGGTTTATTTATATCGGTCTTTTTGATCGCGTGTTACTCCACTTTTTGTTCGGCGGTATGATGATAAAGCATTGTTGTTTTGCCTTGTTGTGTTTTTTTTTTTTTTTTTTAAGGGGTTAACTAATGGGACAGGTTTATAGTGCAGGTCGTCACGGACGCGGCGATACCAAATGTGTACTTTTATTTATTTATATTTTTTTTTATTTACATGAAGAAATTAATTTATTGGGAATTTTTTATTTTTTTTTTATTTAGGATTGTTTTTTTTTTTTTACACTTTATTTTTTTAACTTTTTTACTTTGTCCCAGGGTGGGACATCACTGTATAAGGTCAGATCGCCGATCTGACACTGTGCACATCACTGTGTCAGATCAGCGATCTGACAGGCACTGCAGCAGGCTTTCTCAGCGCCTGCTCTCACATAGTGCCGGGTGTCAGCTGTCATAATCAGCTGACACCCGGCCGCGATCAGCTGCGCTCCCGCTGATCGCGTATGACGTACTATTCCGTCCTTGGGAATTAAGTCCCAGGGCACATGGACGGAATAGTACGTCAAATGGAATAAAGGGGTTAATGAAAGGGTTAAATGACTTTGGGCCACTGATATCACACTGTAGAAAAATAGAACAGGAAGCCCCACATCAAAACCAGGTCTCTCCAGCTTGGCACAAATGCATTCTGGGCATCAGAACTGGCATCAAAGTGGGCACACAGTCGATTTTGGCAATTTGAATAAGTAACTGATATTTTTAAGGGGTTAAATGACTTTGGACCACTGATTGCACACTAAGAATACATAGATAGTGATGGCCCACATCAAACCCAGGTCCCTCCAGCCTGGCCCAAATGGGTTCTGGGCATCAGAACTGGCATGAAAGTGGGCAAACAGCCTATTTTCACAGATTTGAATAAGTAACTGATGTCCTGGTTTTGATGCGGGGCATCACTCTGTGTATTCATAGTGTGACATCAGTGGCCCAAAGTCATTTAACTCTTTCATTAACGCCCTTTGGTGCCCACTTTGATGCCCATTTTGTGCCAGTTGTATAATTTTTGGTGCTGATTTTGCGTGTAATCACATCAGGGCACCTTGCTGCATTATTTTTTATTGTGATGCTTATTTTTTGTTAAACCTATAAAAAACAGAAAAGAAAAAATTGGCGAGTAAGAAACCAACTTCAGCTCCGAATAAGAAACCAACTTCAGCCTCGTAGTATAAAATTCTTTTTCTTCTCTCAGAGGTCTGTTTGGGGACTTGTGTATAGCCTTATAGAATGCTGTAGATCAGCCCTGAATGGTGGTGGCCGTATCTCATATCAGCCAAACCTGGTTCGCTTTAAGTTACCGTATATACTCGAGTATAAGCCGAGATTTTCAGCCCATTTTTTAGGGCTGAAAGTCCTCCTCTCGGCTTATACTCAAGTCATTTACCAGGGGGTCGGCGACGGAGGGGGTGCGCAGCTGTGCTATATACTCACCTCCTCCTGGCACAGTCTCTGCATCCCCCTTGCTCTTCTCCCACGGTCTCCGGCGCCTGTGTTCAGCGATCAGGTGGTACCGCTCATTAAAGTCATGAATATGCACATATTCATGACTTTAATGAGCGGTACCACGTGACCGCTGAACACTGGCGCCGGAGACTGTGGGAGAAGAGCAGGGGCTGCAGAGACCGCGCTGGTTGGAGGGTGAGTATATGCGATATTCACCTGTCCCCGTTCCACCGCTGTGCACCGCTGTGTCCTCGCGTCCTGTCTAGCCTGAGCATTCACTGACAGAGGACCTGGAGGACAGGCGCTCAGTGGTGGACCGGGTGACAGGTAAATATCTCAGGTGCCGGGCCCTGAGCGAGCAGTGACACCCGCACCTGTCCCTTATAGCGCGCCGGTGTCCCCGCCTGCTCAGGACACCGGCACCTGGCCCCCAGCGACGAGAGGTGAGTATGTCTTTTTTTTTTTTTTTTTTTTGGTTGCAGCAGCTGCGGCAGCATATGAGACCTATACTATGGAGCATCTATGGGGGCATAATCTATGGAGCATCTATAGGGGCATAATCTATGGGGGTATGATCTATGGAGCATCTATGGCGGCATGATCTATGGAGCATCTATGAGGCCTAATCTATGGAGCATCTATGGGAAGCACGATCTATGGAGCATCAATGGCAGCATAATCTATGGAGCATCTATGGGGGGCACAATCTATGGGGGGCACATGGGGCAGCATATGGGGCATAATCTCATTTTCCACCCTAGGCTTATACTCGAGTCTATAAGTTTATTCGAACGTCCATGACAGCACTACAGAGAGAGGGGATCCGCCCCTTAGGAACAGGAAACCTACAGATATAAAAGGGCGGCACCTCTCCCACACATCAGTTGGTTTCCTGTTCCTAAAGGACGGGTTTCCTACAGATGAAGATCTTCAGGAGGACCCAGGCCGGCCGGTCGACCCAGGTAGCGGGGGGGAATCTCCTACCTCGGCCGGTGCGGAGCCCCTGGAAGCGCCACGGTGGGTCCGGTAGGATTCCACGGCAGTGTGCGGAGCAGGTGGAGCAGTATCCAGAGGATCTCTGTCTCCCAGCCAGCGCCGGTAGGTAAGTATTCCCCCCCCCTCTCCCTGGTCCCGATGCCTTCTCCCTGTCCTCTCCTGTGGTCCTGTCATGGTGGGGGCCTCTTGAGGGTGCAGCCGTGATTTTTAAAAAAAAAAAAAAAAAAAAAGAAAATTTTTTTTTTAAATTTGAATTTCCCGCCGCGTCACTGCTGTGAACGGCGCGGCGGGGGTTTTTTGAATTTCCCGCCGCGCGTCACTGTTATGGACGGCGCGGCGGGCGGTTTTGAATTTCCCGCCGCGCGTCACGGCTATAGACGGCGCGGCGGGCGGTTTTGAATTTCCCGCCGCGCGTCACTGCTATGGACGGCGCGGCGGGGTTTTTGAAATTTCAATCGTGCGCCGCTGTTGCAGCGGCGCGGCTGAGGTCGGGGGAGATCTCCGCTTGGGGGGGCGATGTAGCGGGGGATTGTGCTTACCTCCGTCGGTCCGTGCGAGCGGGGGAAAAAAGGGGGCGGAGTCTCCACCACCGGAACCGGAAGTAAGACGCCGGCCGGCGTTTTTTGAAAATTCTGGCGGCTGCATCGTCGGGACGGCGCCTGCTGTGGGGACGGCGGGGAGGTGCAGGGGGGGCCGTGGGGCGGGGAGTAGGAGGGGGTGGACCCCTGGCCAGACCTGCTGATCCGGATATCCGGGGGAGGATATAAGGAGCCTAGGAAGGAGGTAAAGCGCTTCTGCCCCATTTTTTTACGATGGACACTGCAGAGGCTCCCTCGGTGCAACAGAGAGCCAGCAGCAGCAGCAGACAGAGCGCTCCTCTTCAATGGCCAGGAGCACCAGCCGCAGAAGTTCCGCAGCTGGGAAAAAGCCCCCCCCGTGATCCGGTACCTACTGCTGTACAATCTGGGTAAGAGATCGTCAGATTTAGAATACCCAGTAATACAGTTTTTTCCCCATTTTGTCTGTTACTAGGGAAGAAGTGTTCGGTGAAAAGCAAGCACAGGGAATGTGCCTTTTGCGCTTGCCCTCTGCCTGACGCTTGCCCTAAGAGGTTGTGCCAGCCGTGCATGCAACAGACGGTAGGGCATTGTTAAGGGGAAGGACAGGGGCATGGGATAACATAGTAAACCCCCCCTATGCCCCTTCCCTTTTTAGATAGCGGAGGAGACTCCAAATTTCACCGAAAGCCTGAAGGAGATAATAAGAGCAGAGTTGAAAGCGTCCTCAAGACACGAGAATTTTCCAGGCGTAGAAATGTACCAGTGTTGTCTGATTCAGAGTCGCCTGCTGCCCATGATAGGGGTGAAGTTGTGTCAGGACCCTCCTCGCCTTCCTCTTCGGCTTCCTCCTCGTCTTCTACGGAAGACGCTACCCGTTTTTGTTTTCCCTTGGACCAGATGGACAAATTTGTCAAATCCGTTAGGTCCACCATGGGGGTAGAAGAGGCGAAACCAGAACCCTCAGTACAGGATCTGATGTTTGGTGGTCTAGATCCAAAAAAACGGAGATCCTTTCCACTAAATAGTAGCATCCAAGGCCTTATAGACAGAGAGTGGAAGAAGCCTGAAAAAAGAGGCTCCTTACCCCAAGCGTTTAAACGGGGATATCCCTTTGAAGATCCCCTGACGGGTAAATGGGATAAGGCCCCGAAGCTGGATGCAGCAGTGGCGAAGGCTTCTAAAAAATCCTCCATCCCTTTCGATGATATGGGGTCTTTGAAAGATCCACTAGACAGGAAGGCAGATTCCTTCTTGAAAGGCACATGGGAGATGTCGGCAGGTGCCCTGAGGCCGGCAGTTGCAGCCACTTGCGCAGCCAGGTCATTGATGGTCTGGCTAGACCAGTTAGCTTCCCAGTTAACAGATGGAACCTCCAGGGGGGGAACGAGCCAAATGGGATGAAAAGAGGCGAAGAGGTACAGGGTTTATGTTTTAGAGGTCCACCTAGGGAAACAAAAAAACCCTCGCAATGACTAGCGATGCCGGTAGGAGGCAGATTAAAAGCCTTCTACCCGGCCTGGTCGGAAATCTCAAACAGTAGCTGGATCCTTAACATCATAGCTACAGGGCTGCGGTTAGAATTCTCCTCGGTACCTCGGGATAACTTTAAAATTACCCCACTCAGATCATCCCCATCGGAGCAGGCCGCTCTAGAGTTGGAGGTTCAGGAGCTTTGCGCTAAAAATGTCTTAGTGGAGGTGCCAGAAGCAGAGCGGGGTAAGGGGTTTTACTCCCCTCTGTTTTTGATCCATAAACTGGATGGGTCTTTTAGAACAATTATTAATTTGAAAGCCCTCAATAAATGCCTGATTATTCACCGATTTAAAATGGAAACGGTCAGCTCAGCAATAAAGCTTCTGTTTGAAAATTGCTTTATGGTGGTGTTAGATCTGAAAGACGCTTATTACCACATACCGATCCATATGGAGCATCAGCGTTTCCTCAGAGTAGCAATCCAGATGGGGGAAGTACTGCGACATTTTCAATTTAGCGCCCTTCCCTTTGGCTTGGCATGGCCCCACGAGTATTCACTAAGGTTATGTCGGAGGTCATGGCCCACTTACGTGAATCAAATATGCTTATAGTCCCCTACCTTGACGACTTTCTTATTATAGGAAAGACGGCAGAGCATTGCCTAGAGCAACTGAAAAGAGCGATTTCTACCTTAGAGCGGCTGGGATGGCTAATAAATACCAAAAAGTCTCGTTTGAATCCGATGAGGGTTCAGCAGTTTCTAGGGCTAATCCTGGATTCACAAAATCAGAACTGTAGTTTACCGTCAGACAAGTTAATTCGTTTACGGTACCAGGTCCTAAACGCTTCCGATAATCCCTCCATGTCGCTTAGGAAGGCTATGTCTCTTTTGGCTCCCTCTCGTCCTGCATTCCCGCGGTTCGGTGGGCTCAATTTCACACAAGGGCACTGCAAGCTGAGGTCTTGCTGTATCAAAATTTGCTAGGTGGTTACCTGAAGGCCAGCTAATCCTTGTCCCAGGCTGCTATAAGATCCCTGGATTGGTGGAAGAATGAAACAAACCTGTCAAAGGGGGTTCCCTGGGAATGAGATATCCCGAATAGTCACAACAGATGCTAGCCCCTCTGGTGGGGGCTCATATGGGGACGTTATGTTCAGGGCTTATGGGAGCAGAATCAAATTCATATGTCTTCTAAATGAAAGAATTAACAGCGGTAGAGCTAGCAATTAAAAAGCTCCTTGTCTATCTACAGGGTCACCACGTTCGAGTGCTCTCCGACAATCGGTCACAGCGCATACACAACCACCAGGTGGTACTCGTTCCGGTCCTCTCATGGAAGTGGCAAAGCGCCTACTTCAGATAGCAGAACACACTTTCTTTCTCAACGGCTCTACATATAAGGGGAGAAGAAAATACCAAGGCGACTTCTTAAGCCGCAATCTCCTGAGCCAAGGAGAGTGGTCATAAAGACTTCCATCTCGACCTAATTTGTGCGGAAATGGGGTCTACCGAAGTAATCTCATTGCTACCAAAAGCAACAGAAAAGTGACACAGTTCTGCTCTCTGAATCCCAAAGAACGCCCTCTGGCAGTGGACGCTCTTCTATTAACATGGGATTTCAATCTAGCCTACGCCTTCCTCCCCTGTCCTTACTCCCCCTAGTATTGAGGAAGGTCAGAAGGACAGGGCAAGGATAATATTAATCGCTCCTTTTTGGCCCAGGAGGGCATGGTTTTCATGTCTCAGAAACATGTCGATAGCCGACCCGTGGGTCCTGCCGGACATTCCCGAACTGCTCTCCCAGGGTCCAGTCTACCATCCTCGAGTAGCGGGCCTCCCACCTGACGGCGTGGATTTTGAACGGTCGCTGCTGACAGATAAGGGGTTTTCTGCTAAATGTAATTAATACTCTCCTTAAAAGCAGAAAAGAGGTTACAACTAGATCTAACGCTAGATTTTGGAAAAAATTTCTTCAGAGCTCGGCGGTTGTAGCAGGGACACAACACCGATAACCCAGATTCTAGAATTCCTACAAAAGGGTCTGGACTTAGGTCTCTCCACAAGCACCCTTAAGGTACAAGTTTCAGCTTTAGGGGCACTCTTTAGTTGCAACAATCGCAAATAAATTACTGGTCAGTAGATTCATTAAAGCTGCGGGTAGGTCGAGACCCATAGTGAAGGTGAGAATCATGCCATGGACTTAAATCTTGTTCTCACTGCTTTAACAGAGCCCCCTTTTGAACCTATATCAGCAGCATCAATAAAAACTCTTTCCCTTAAGACCGCTTTCCTGGTGCATTAACCTCGGCTAGGAGGGTAAGTGACATCCAGGCACTATCTAGACTGTCTCCTACACTCAGGTCCTGAATGACAGGATAATACTTAGACCGGACCCAGCAACCTACCTAAGGTGTCTTCCGCTTTTCCACAGAACACAGGAAATTATTCCCCTTCGTTCATCCCTAATCCATCTAATCAAAAAGAGATGAAACTTCATACTTTAAATGTTAGAAGATGTCTGCTGCAATATTTGGCAGTCACTGACCCTGGAAAAGGGACAATGCATTGTTTGTCTCTTTCAAGGAATTAACAAAGGCCGTAGATTAACAAAGAGCTCGTTGGCCAGATGATTAGGGAAGCAATTTCTCTGCATACACCTCGAGGGGCAAGCACCACCTAGAGGCTAAGGGCGCATTCCACTCGAGCTGTGGCGACTTCATGGGCAGAAAGGGCAGAAGTCTCGATTGACCAATATTAAGGCAGCTACGTGGTCTTCTCCACACACGTTTTTACACTCATTATAGATTAAATTTGGGTGCTTCCTCAGACCTTCTTTCGGACTAAGGGTGCTGCAGGCAGTAGTCCCTCCCTAAATATTATTACATCTCTGTAAATTCTCTCTGTAGTGCTGTCATGGACGTTCGAATAAAGTCTAAGTTACTTACCGTTAACGGTATTTTTTTGAAGTCCATGACAGCACCCTTACATTCCCACCCAGGTTTTATGTGCACTTCTTCCGCTTATGTAGTCCACATGTAATAAACAATTGATTAATGTTACTGTGTGATGCATGAAATTTTTTTGCTGTATACCATTAACCTTGATGTCCTCTTATGCTCTGTAATCCAACTGATGTGTGGGAGAGGTGCCCGCCCTTTTATATCTGTAGGTTTCCTGTTCCTAAGGGCGGATCCCCTCTCTCTGTAGTGCTGTCATGGACTTCGAAAAATACCGTTAACGGTAAGTAACTTAGACTTTTCCCAGTTTTTTGTGGCAAAATTGAGGGGTCGGCTTATACTGGGTTGGCTTATACTCGAGTATATACGGTATTTGTAATAATGAGAAATGACACTGAGAAAAAGTATTGAACACACTTACTGAAATGTATTTATTTCACTGACAACTGGTGAGAATTTAATGTCAATAGCGCCTTTAGAATTATATTTATTTGACCCCTTTATGCCACAGCCCATTTTCGTTTCTGCGTTTGTTTTTTGCTCCCCTGCTTCCAAGAGCCATGACTTTATTTTTCCGACAATATGGCCATGTGAGGGCTTGCTTCTTTGTGGGACGAGTTGTACTTTTGATTGTAACCATTGGTTTTACCATATCATGTACCGGGAAAACAAAAAAAAATTCCAAAATTGCAAAAAAGTGCAATTCCACAACTGTTTCCCCCCCCCCCATGTTCACCAAATGTTAAAACTGCTCTCCATTGTGAATCTCCTGGTCATTACGAGTTCGTAATGCCAAACATGTATTGGTTGTTTTTTTTGTTTTACTGTATGTACTTGAGTAAAGCAAGTTTCTCAGCATTTTTTTATTTTTTTTATTTGTGTTGAAATACGCCCCCTCGCTCATACTCAAGTGAGGTGTCCAGAACATGGAGGGGAGCAGCAGGTCACAGAGGTAGGAGCCGAGGCTGCGGCTAACTCCGGTGCCCGCTTCTAAAGAGAAATGAATATTCCCTGCACTGGCAATGAATATTCATTTCGTTGTAATAGCGCGCACAGTGTCAGTCGCAGCTGCCATCTTCTGCATTGCCGGGCGGTCATGTGTGCCGCACTTAGAGTGAATATTCATTTTCTTTAGTTGGGGACACGTGACGCCCAGCGGCTGACACTGTGCGTGCTACTTAATACTCACTGCCCTTCATGCATATAGTTTCCACGTGGGAGGTGAGTTTTCTGGCAGCTGTGCTCTGCTTGCGAGCAGCGCATGACATCCCTGCTATGCGCTGCTTACAATCATAAAACAGCTGCTGGCATCAGGACAAGATGCTGTAGGGAGTGCAGGAAGGTAAGTGTTATGGTTTATTTTTTGTAAATTTTTTGAGGGGGACAATCATACCAGGATAAGAATGGGGTTCAAGCATGCCCGTATAGCGATGGAGCCGTGCATACCAGGATGGGGATGAGGAGCCGTGCATACCAGGCTTATACTCGAGTCAAAAAGGTTTCCCAAGTTTTTTGAGGTAAAAATATTGCATCGGCTTATACTCCGTCGGTTATACTCGAGTATATATGGTAAGTGGTGAAAAAAAATCCAAATTGTTAAGAAAAACAACAAAAAAAAAACATCATTTTCCCGAGACCGATAGCGTCTCCATTTTCTGGAGCTGGGGGAGGGCTTAATTTTTTGCGTAGCGAGCTGACGTTTTTGATACCATTTTGATCCCCGTTATTGCATTTTAATGCAATATTGCTGCAACCAAAAAACTTAATTCTTGCGTTTTTACTTTCTTCTTCGCAAACGGCCGTTTACCAATCGGATTAATTTTTTTTATATCTTGGTATTTCGGCGATTTTGAATACGGCGATATGTGTGTTTTTTTTCTTTTATTTTAAATGTGAACTTTATTTTTTTAATTTTTTTTATTTTTTTTTCGTATTTTACACTGGTTCAATAATCTCCATGTGAACTAGAAGCTGTGATCATCTGTTCGCTTGTGCTTCATAGAGCAGGGCTTCAGCCCTGCTTATGAAAGCAGAAATGCTCACTTGCTCTGAGCGACAACCACTGGGCAGCGCTCATAGCAATCCAGCAATTAAAGCAACAGGGGCTGCTCCAGACCCCGTGTTTGTCATGCCAACCCATCCGCGACCTGCGATCATATGACATTGGCTCTGATGTGTGGGATTAGTGACTTGTTTTCAGGATCGATCACATTAAATCCGCTGTCAGAGTAGACAGCAGCATTTAACAGTTAACAGGTTGTGGATCGCAATTCCACCCGTGGTTGTTAGGGGCACATGTCAGCTGATCAAATCAGCTGACATGTGCTGGGAAAGAGTTGGGCTCATCGTCGGGGCTCACGTTAAAGGGAGCGACACTACATGCCCGTACATGACGGCGCATGTTGTGTAGGGATTAAAGGAGTTTTTTCACTACAGAGCAAACTTTTCTCATACCCTGCGCTTGCCCTGATAAAAAAAAAAAAAAAAAAAAAAAGCTTAACTCGCTGGGGCCGTTCCCATGGTATCGGCACTCGCTTTTTATGGGGCTCTTGTTGGTTTGGGGACACATGATGTTGACACCCTATCAGCGCTGGCATCACTGTATTCACCTACTATTAAATTGAACATGAAGGGAAGTCCGGCTGCACTGATTTCTGACTTTTCATGTTCAATTCGTACAAAGACTGGGCCAGTGCTGATTGGGTGCCACAACACCGCACTAGAACCCGTGGAGAGCGAGTGCCAACACTGGAGGAAAAGGTGCTTGCACGGTAGGTGAGTATAACTGCTTGATTTTATTGGGGCCAAGAGTAGGGAATGAGAAGGAGTTGTCCAAGTAGTGGACAACTCTTAAGTATTGAACACTTCACCAATTTTCTATTTCACCCGCTGTATGTACAGTCATGGCCAAAAGTTTGAGAAAAGACACAAATAATAATTTTCAGCTGCAGATGAAGGGAAGAGAGCCACAGTAATTCATTACTGATGGGTAGGCGGAGCCCCAGATCAGGATGTTACCTCAGATCAAAAGAGTGATGACGGCTGGCCCCTCCAGCTCGGCTCCTCCTACTCACTCCAGTCTAAGATTTGAGGTCCAGAGGATGGCCCCTGCTAATGCAGCCCTCAGAAAATTTATTATTTTAATATTCGGACAGGAGACTTGGATCACTAGTTGGTCTAGAGGTCTCAGGGGTATCACGCTGCTGTACCCCAACCTCTCCCTTGGCGGATCTGTATTCACTCAAAGTCCCTGCAGAATCCTTGCCGCCCTGGGGGATAGGAGAGCTTCTCTGGCGGGAACGCAAACCACACGTGCGGTCACTGCTTCTTCGCCCTGGGGAAGCTGGGCACTGCGCCAGAAACCCCTGAGGTCCCTGTGGCGCCTTGGCTGGTGAGTAACTCCACACAAATTTTAATAATAATTATGTGTGAGTGCTTTAGCGTCTGAATGACACTAATTATAATTTCAGCGTTACTATGCAGTATGCTTCAGCGCTGCTGTGACAGCGCTACTACATGTAAATGTCAGTAAGCTTCAGCGCTGCTGTGACAGCGCTAATACATGTAATGTCAGTAAGCTTCAGCGCTGCTGTGACAGCGCTACTACATGTAAATGTCAGTAAGCTTCAGCGCTGCTGTGACAGCGCTACTACATGTAAATAACAGTATGCTTCAGCGCTACTGTGACAGCGCTACTACATGTATGTCAGTATGCTTCACGCTACTGTGACAGCGCACTACATGTAAGTCAGTATGCTTCAGCGCTGCTGGACAGCGCTTTCTACATGAAGAGTGGTGATTTTTTGTCCGCAGGGCAGATAGCTGCAGGACAGAGAGGGAGCAGGAGCGGGGAGATTTCGCGCTCATTATTTGAGCTAGCAGGGGCGTGCCATCTAATCCCGGTCTTTTGAGCAGGAAGACGCGCGCTCTGGCTTTTCTCCTGCACCCCCTCACTGTGGCGGCCATTAACTCAGGCTCCTGGGCCTCCTCGGACCGCTTCCCCTCCTCATATAGACACCACGGCCAGCTGGGTGAGTGTGGATTCCTCACTCCGCAGCGCAGCGAATCGCTATCCTGCAGCTGCAGTCTCCATCAGAGACATAAAAATTGGCTGGGCTCACAAAAATATAATTTTGGTGAGTTTTGCAATATTAACCCCTTTGAGGTTATTTCTACCTGCTAAATTGCTGACCTGAATACCGCTGGGGTAACTCTGCTTGGGACGTTAACCCTCACTTTGAAAAAAAAAAAAAAAAAAAAAAAAAAAAAAAAAAACCGCATAGTTTTTTGCTGGTATACCGCTTTGACCTGCTCATTCAGATGAGACATAGTCTGAACAGAGTTCAGATGCCGCGGATCACGTCCCAGTGCCATTGCGGCAATCAGATACGCAACTCCAAAGCGTCTAGCGCTGCGGTCGACAGCGGTGAAAATTGGATGATACGCTCGATCGATTAATAACTTATCGACCTTTTAGGTCAATATGTGTCCTGCTAATTCCTCTCAGAGGAAGCGACGCAGGCCGTTACCCGCCCTACACGAGCGAGTCAGAGTACATGATATTGGGCAAGTTTCCCCTTTATATTCGGATGGAGAAATATCCGATTCAATGCGGGACGAGCCGCAGGCGTTCCTCTATGGCGAAGCGACGGAGGCATTAATGAAGCCATGAGAGAGATATTACAGTTACCGAGAGGTAACTAGTCGTCCTGGTAAAACAGCACGCATGTTCCAGGAGTCCCGTGCTTCGCGCACAACATTGCCAGCTCTGGATAGCTTAATGGTGTAATAGAGGAGGAACTCTATGTCCAATAAGCGTTTTCATGAACGCATTTCTTTGATACACTTTATCCTTGCTCTACGGAGTTAAAGCTAATTGGACTTCTGCTCCTGAAGTGGATGTGTCCTTATCTCAGCTTAGTAAATCCTCACTACTCCCTATTAAGGGAAAAGCGAGCTTACAGAGCTTTGGATAGAAAGGCAGAATTGGCGGCAAAACAAGCTAATGAGGCTGCGGGTCATGGATTCGAGCATGCTAGATCCATGTGTGCTGCTAGAGCTTCTCTAAGCTGGTTGGCACGTCTGAAGACGGATTGCAAAATGATCTCCGTTATCTGAGATACGGGAAACTTGTGAATGGTTAGAAACGGCCAGCCTGTTATATCTTTGATGCCGTCTGGATACGGCATCTCTGCTGGCCAAAGCGCAAGCTTCAGCGGTCACAGTCAAAGAGCTTTTATGGCTCAGACATGGGCCGGGGACGAGTTTCCAAACAAGGGTTGTTGGCCTTACCTTACAAGGGGGCCATCTTTTTGATCCGACCTCACAGAGCTGATTTCCAAGGCTAAGCAAAGAATCAGCATTACCACAGCGAAGGGCCATGGCCTCGGTGTCCAGTAAGCCTGGTGTTTATAGTGGTCCGCGGTCCTTTCGGGGCCCGAGGACGATCTAGTCACTCCACGTGGGATCGGGTCGTCCTTCTTTCTCAGGAAAGAAATCCTCTCAGAAAACTCGTACTCCCTGGAAGCAGAGTTTCCGCCAGAACAAGCGGGAACTTGACAAGAACCCGCAAAGTCGGATTGGCCCAGGGTCCACTCGAGGATACTCGAGTGGGGGGTCGCCTGCTCTTTTCAAGGAACTTGATGGCTCGCGTTCCAGATTCCTGGGTAACGCGGATAGTGTCGGCAGCTATTCATAGAGTTTGCTTCTCAACCCCCAAATGTTTTTTGTCAATCTCGCGTTCCGTCGGAACCCGAGCTTGTTGTCGCTCTAACGCGAGAGTCGAATCGCTACTACAAAAGGGTGTAGTGATACCGTTCCGCAGAGGACCGAGGAAAAGGTTTTTTATTCCAACCTTTTTTAGTTTTTCCCAAAAAGGAAACAAATTTCGCCCGATTCGGATCTCAAGCGATTAAACCGGCATGTCCATACCCGAAATTTCGCAGGAGTCGCTTCGTTCCGTTTGGCAGCTCTGTCACAGAACGATTTCTGGGTCAATCGACATTCGCGACGCCTATTTGCATATTCCCATCGAAAGGCTCATCACGCTTTCTTCGATTTGCCATAGGTCAGAATCATTACCAGTTCGTGGCTCTGCCGTTCGCTAGCCTCAGCGCCAAGGTCTTTACAAAAGTTCTGGCGCCCCTCATGGCACTCCTTCGAAGACAGTATTACGATTCTCCCTTATCTGGACGATCTTTTGATCGTGTCTTCCTCGAGGAGAGGCATTGACGGCTCGGGATTTGTCTCTTCAGTTTCTGAAAGACTCGGTTGGCTGTCAATTGGGAGAATCGTCCCTGGAACCATACAAGGACAATTCTCTTTTTGGGAATGCATCTCGACACGTTTTCGGTCGGTAGTTTCCTTACACCAACAAACAGTCATGTCTATCTTCGACAATGTACAGATATGACAGCCTCAACGGCAATGTCCCTACGGAAGTGTAGCGTCCTCTGGGACTGATGGTGGCGTCCATGGAGGCAATCCTTTTGCCCATTCCACTCCGGACTCTTCAAAGTTCATCTTGAGTCGATGAAAACCAGTCGCAATCGCTGGATTGCAGTGTCACCATTTCTCGCGCGGTGCGGGATTTCTCCTAGAATGGTGGTTTACGTCCAGGGGCATTCTCCCTGGGGAAGTCTTTCCCCCTCTGAATGGTCATCATAACCACCGATGCCAGCCTGACGGGCTGGGGGTGGTTTTGGACCAATCACTGGATTCAGGGGGTATGGTCACCGGAAGAGTCTGTGCTTCCGATCAAAACCTGGAATTGAGGGCGATTTTTCTTTTTCCTCCAACATGACGGTCCCTTTGAGCGGTCTGCCAGTCCGTGTGCAGACAGACAATGCGACGGCTGTCGCGTATATCAATCACCAAGGTGGGACAAGGAGTTCCAGACTCATGGAAGAGGTGTCCCGAATTCTGATTTGGGCAGAGGCCAATGTCCACCATTTCGGCGATTCACATTCCAGGGGTCCAGAAAATTCAGCGGACTTTCTCATCCGCAGAAGGAGGATTCCCGGGGAAGGACCTCCACCCGGAACTTGCACACTGTGCTCTCCTGGGGAACCCCCCAAGGGATTTGATGGCTTCCGTCCAATCCAATTACCGACATTCTGCCAGGTACAAGACCCGAAGGCGGTGGGGTGGAAGCTCTAGTGGCTCAGTGGGTCAGTTCAAGCTGTCATGTATTCCCGCCGATATCCTTACTTCCCAGGCTGGCTCGATCAGACTAGAAAATTCCGCTATTCTGATATCCAGACTGGCCAAAAAGGGGTGTGGTTCTCGACAATAATGTCGCTGTTGGCGGCACCTCCGTTTCCACCCTCTTCAACAGGACTTGTTGACTCAGGGGCCCATTTGTCACCGACTTGATTTCCCGCGTTTGACGGCGTGGTCTTGAGACCGAATCTTGACCCGAGAGTTTTTCACCGAGGTCATTGCACCCTTCGGCGCAAGATGCCGGCTACTTCAGATTTACCACAAATTTGGGAAACCTTCTTTTCGTGGTGTTTGGGGTCTTCTCGGAACCCGAGAAAGTTTTCCATTCCCAACCGTTGGCTTTTCTGCAACATGGCTAGACAAGTTTGGCAGACACTCTGAAAGGTCAGATTTCTGCTCTTCCTTATTTTCCGGAGAACCATGCTTCGAATAGAGACTGATCTCTTTTTTCCCGAGGAAAACCTCGTAAGTTTCCCCGCGGGGCACCTGTGTCTCCTTGGCGGCTCAACCTTGTTTTGGAGGCTCTTCAGCAAAACCTTTGAACCTAGGTTTCGTAGCCTTTTTACTTTCTTGGAAGGTGGCTTTTCCTTGTTGCGTCACTCCTTAGGAGATTTCTGAATTGGCAGCTCTTTCTTGCCCCTCCTTTTCTGGAGTTTTTTCCGGACGGTAGTGCTTCGCACTCGGGTGATTTTTTGCCAAAGTGGTGTCAAATTTCAGTTAACCAGGATATTGGTTGCCCTCACTCTGTCCGGATCCGAAGAATACGAAAGACGAATTTACACACTGGTTTAGGGGCGGGCCTTGAAGTTTTATCTATCTATTACCAAGGTTTTCGAAGACAACTCCGTTTTGGTTCCGGCAGGCGCGCGTGGCAACGAGCTTCCAAGGGTTCTATACCTTGGACCGGTCACTTTTTGGAAGCTCCGCTTCGGGTGAACTTGCCATTAAGATTTCGTGCCCATTCCACGAGAGCGGGCTTCATCGTGGGCTTTCCATCAAGGTGCCCGGCATGCACTTTGCCGAGCGGCGACTTGGCGCTCTGTCCACAACTTACAAGATTTATAAAGGTGGGCGTCAGTGCTTCCGCTGATGCGCCCTCGGACAAAGGGGCCTGCGGCAGCTTATTTAAAGTTCTTGGATGAACTTGTGTTTACGCTGGTTGCGCTTTTTTTAAGGTTTTGGGTTTTCTGCCTTTTTTGGTTTTTTCCCACCCTTTTTTTGAACTGCTTTGGGACGTCCCATCAGTAATAATTCTGGGCTCCTTCCTTCACGCACTGAAACACCCGGGTTTTGGAAAGACTTACCGAAAACCTTTTCAGCGAAGGAAGGAAGAGAACACAGCACCCTCCCACGGCGAAGTGTGTTGATGTTTTCGATGCAGCGCGACCCTTATCTGATAGCGATTATCTGGGCTGAGGTCAGCCCTAAGGCTCTGTCCACACGCCAGCTCACGCAGTAGTCGGTTCGGATAAACCGGAACTTGTTTTTTGGCTTTCTTTGCATGCATAACCTGATCCTTGTGTTTTTCTCGAAGTTCCTTCAGAAGGGTTATGTTGCTCCGCTGGTGATCGGCTCTTTTCCAAAAACTTTGATACCTGGAGCTGAGTAGAGGACCCGAGCTGGAGGGGCCAGCCAGTCATCCCTTTTGATCTGAGGTAAAAAACCTGACTGGGCTCCGCCTACCCATCATAATGAATTACTGTGTCTCTCTTCCTTCCTCGCAAAAAGAATTTTACAGGTAAAACTTTACAAAATCCGTGTTTTCACATGATCGCGCCCTCCGGGGTTTTTTTTGTGTTTTACAGATGTTTTTATCACAGACGAAATATAATAATTGCAACTATGAGAACAAAAGCTTATATTGACAGTTTAGGGTTCCACACTAAACAATAACGCTAACGGATCGAAAAAACGTCACATTTAGCGACCCTTAGCGATGTTGTTCAGTGCGCAGCTTCCACGACGAGCTTCCTGCTGGCCGCTCGTCGCTGGAACGTTCCGGACCCTATTTTTTCGTCGGCGCTCCCCGCTGGGAAGTATCTAATCGCTGGTGGCACCTTTTCTTACGATTAACGGACTTTTTTACCGCAAAAGTCGTTAAAAGAACGCAACGGCGATACGCTTTAACTAAATCGCTAAATGCGGCAGCATTGCATATAAAACAATCCCGAAGCGATCCATTATATGCAACGCAACAATCGCTAGCGGGATTGTGTAGGTGGGCAGTACCTTTAAGAGTTAATCAGCAGTCAATATTTCAGTTTGACCCTTCTTCTTCAGGACCCTGCAATTCTCCCGGCACCTCAATAAACTCGGACCAAATCCTGACTGAAGCAGTCCAAACTTTGACAATCAAGCTTTCTTTGTCAGAACTTTAGGTTTTTGTTTGTCCACCCATCCTTGATGATTGACCAAATTCTCAATGGGATTAAGATCTGGGGATTTTCCAGGCCATGACCCAAAATCCGTTTTATTCCCTGACCATTTAGTTTCACCTTTGCTTTATGGCAAGGTGCCCATCACGGAAAAGGCAATTGTTGATTGCCAAACTGCTCTGGAGGGTTGGAGAAGTTGCTCTTGGAGGACATTCTGGACCATTCTTTATTCATGGATGTGTTTTTAACACAACTGAAGAGCCGTTCCCTTGGCTAGAGGCAACCCACCATTAATGGTTTCAGGATGCTTAAAGTTGGCATGAGACAGGACTGGTGGTAGCGCTCACCTTGCTTCCTCTGAATGAGGCTTTTCCTTGTGTCCGAAACAATCGAAAAGGGGATTCATCAGAGAAAAAACTTTACCCCAGTCCTCAGCATCCACTCCCCGTACCTCTGCAAAATCAGCGCCATGATTTTTTTTCTGGAGAGAAATCTTCTTTGCTGCCCTCCTGAGACCAGGCCTTGCCCAAGAGTCCCCGCCTCACAGTCGTGCAGATGCACTCACACCCCTGCTCCATTCCTGAGCAAGCTCTGCACTGCTGGTACCCATCCCGCAGCGAAACACTTTAAGAACGTCCTGGCGCTTGCTGGCTTTCTTTTTTGGGCGCCCTAGCCTTTTTTTGCAACAAAGAACCTCTCGCCTTGAAGTTTTTGATGATCGAAGATTGTTGATGAGGGCAATCTTTCTACTCGATACTCTTCCTGTTAGGCCATTTTTGTGCATTGCAATGATACGCACGTGTTTCTTAGAGATAACCAAGGTTAACAGAAAGAAACAATGATGCCAAGCACCACCTCCTTTTAAAGTGCCAGTGGGTCATTCTTAATCAGACAGTTGATTCCACCAGTCCCATCCACACCCACACCTTGTTAATGAGCAATCACTGAAAAGAGGTTACTGGCCTTTTAATTCAGGCTGCAAGATGTTAAATGTGTTTTGGGGAGAAGTTTCATTTTTCACCAAATTTGACTTTGCAAGTACCGTATATACTCGTGTATAAGCCAATTTTCAGCACCTTTTTTTCGTGCTGAAAATGCCCCCGGCTTAACCGTCATAGGGCAAACCACGGGTAGGGGGTGCAGCGGCAGGAGCCGGTGGCTGGGACATACTCACCCCACCCCCTGCCACGCTGAGGGCCCTGCAATCCGCGTTCCCCCGCTTCTTTACCTCCAGCGCGAGCGGTGATGTAATACCCGCTCATTAAGGTCAGTAATATGGAGCGACGCCACTCCCAAGGCTGGCGCCATATTCATGCCTTAAGACGGTATTACATCACCGCTCCGCCTGGAGAGCCAAGGAAGCCGGGAGAGCTTCAGGATTGCGGGGACGCTCAGCGAATGGCACGGGGAGGGTGAGTAGATGGAGGAGAGGACAAGGCAGAGCAGAGGGGGGGGGAGGAATGGGGACCGGGGAAGCATGGGAGGAAAGGGGAGGATAACTGAGGACGGGGGAGGCATGGAGCAGGACAGGGGGGAGAACGGTGGAGGGGAAGCTGGGAGGACGGGGAGAACAGGACGGGGGAGCGGAGCGGACAGGGGGGGCACGGAGACGGAGAAGGAATGGGGGAGCACAGCGGAGGACGAGCAGGAGGGGGAGTACAGAGGAGAATAGGGAGCAAGGAGCAGGACGGGGCACACAGAGCAGGAGGGCAGTTTAAACACCCGGCTATCCGAGCAATAAGTTTCCCAGTTTTTTGTGGCAAAATTAGGGGGGACGGCTTATACACGGGTCAGCCTTATACACGGGTAAACTAATTCGTTAACTGTCACCTTTATAACAATTCTGGAGTATATGCAAATTCCATTAGAAAAAGGAAGCGTAACTTTGTAAAAATTAATAAAATTTGGTCGTTCCAAAACTTTTTGGCCATGACTGTAGGTTGACGACATTACGACCAAAATTGGACACACCTTCTCAATCAAATGATTTTTCTGTATTTT
>JARQOD010009539.1:0-30937 GCA_033576555.1 Oophaga sylvatica
ATTCAACAGAAACCTCCGGTGGAAAATTCCCTATAATAGGCAGAGAGTCACTGTGGATTGCCACAGGACCTTGTGAATTCGGCAAAAGTCCCATCTTTTAGAATGCATAAAATTCCTTTGGCCACAATTTTTTTGTTTAACTTCCTAAAAAGGCACCGCTGAAAAGAGCCAATGGAGTCCAGAGTAACTCTGCTGCCTCATATAGTGAATGGATCCCTCAGGGGTTTCATCTGTCACTCAGAGATTTAGATGGAAATCCAAAGTAAGTTGCTCAGCGTTTGCACCCCAAACAGTAGTATTCCCCAACAACGGGTATTGGTGTACTCAGGAAACTGCAAAAACAAATTGTAATGGAGCAATTTGTCCTTTTACCCTTATGAAAATGCAAAATATGGAGCTAAAAAAGATTTATTTGGAAAAAATGTGATTTTTTTTTTTTTTATTTTCCACGGCTCTACGTTACAAACTTCTGTGAAGCACATGTGTGGTTCAAGGTGCTCAATACACATCTAGATAAGTTCCATAAGGGTCTAGTTTCCCAAAATGGTGTCACTTGTGGGGGGTTTCCACTGTTTAGGCACATCAGGGGTTCTTCAAACATGACATGGCAACCGCTAATTATTCCAGCATATTTTACATTAAAAAAAAGTCAAATGGACTCCTTCCTTCCAAGCCCTGCCATTCACCAAACAGTTGTTTTCCTCCCACATTTTGAGTATCAGCATGCTCAGAAAATTGCACAACAAAATGTATGGTCCATTTTTTTCCTGTTACCCTTGCAAACGTAAAAAAAAAATTAGGTCCAAAGGAAAATTTTTGTGAAAGAAAAGTACCATATATACTCGTGTATAAGCCGAATTTCAGCACCTTTTTTTGTGCTGAAAATGCCCCCTCGGCTTATACACGAGTCATAGGCAAAACCAGCGGGGAGGGGATTCGGCGGCAGGAGCCAGTGGCTGGACATCATACTCACCCTCCCGTGCCATCGCTGAACGTCCCTGCAATCTGCGTTCTCCCCGGCTTCCGCAGCTCTCCAGCGCTGAGCGGTGACTAATACCCGCTCATTAAGGTCAGTAATATGGACGCGACACCCACTCCCATGGGCGTGGCCTCCATTATTCATGGCCTTAATGAGCGATATTACGTCACCGCTCAGCACAGAGAGCTGCAGGAAGCTGGGGAGAACACAGAAATTGCAGGGATGTTCACCGATGGCACGGGAAGGGTGAGTATGATGGAGGAGAAATGGGGGGAGCATGGAGGAGACAAGGAGCACGGAGCAGGACGGGGGAGGACGAGAGCACGGAGCAGAACCAGGGGGAGGACAGAGAGCACGGAGCAGAACGGGGGAGGACGGAGAGCACGGACAAAAACGGGGAGGATGGAGAGCACGGAGCAGGATGGGGGAGGACGAGAGCACGGAGCAGAACAGGAGAGGTCGGAGAGAACGAGCAGAACGGGGAGGACGAGAGCACGGAGCAGACGGGATGGCACAGGAGAATGGGGAGTGCAGAGCTGGATGGGGGAGCACGGAGCATGACGGGGAGGATGGAAAGCACGGAGCAGGACAGGATAATGGAGCAGGAGGAGGGGAGCACAGAGAGAATGGGGGCGCACAGAGCTGGATGGGGAGCACAGAGCAGGACGGCAACTTATACACCCGGCTTATACCGAGTCAATAAGTTTTCCCAAGTTTTTTTGTGGCAAAATTAGGGGGTCGGCTTATAACATGAGTATATACGGTAAATGTATTTTTTTTACTTCCACATTCCAAAAATTCATGTGAAGCACTTGAAGGATTAATAAACTTCTTGAATGTTGTTTTTTTTTTACAATGGTGTCATTTTGTGTATTTTCTGTCCTTATAGGCCCCTCAAAGTCACTTCAAATGTGAGGTGGTCCCTAAAAAAAATGGTTTTTGGCAAATTTTTTGTTGTAAAAATGAGAAATTGGTGTCAAATTTTTAAACACTTGTAACATCCTAACAAAAAATATTGTGTTTGAATGTAAATTAGACATGGGGAAATGTTAATTTATTAACTATTTAGTGTGATATGACTCTTGATTTTTAAATGCAATAAAAATTAAAAGTTTTGAAAATTGTGGAATTTTTCTAAATTTTTTGCCAAATTTCCGTTTTTTTTTCCACAAATAAACACAAGTAATATCAAAGAAATATTTACCGCTATCATAAAGGTACAATATAATCAGACGCCACAACCATCAAGACGCGGAGCGTTGCTGACACACTAATCGTACCAGATATAAGAAACCCACTAACCTCATAAAATTTATACTTCTCTGAAGCATTTTTCAGCGGCTGTTTGAAAAAACTCGGGAGAGTCGAAACGTCTGTTTTTTGTGTCGTTTGTAAAATATCTCCCTCATCGCTTTTGTTGTTTTAATAATATTTACCCTATTTTGCATGGAATTCCCGTTTTTGAAGTGCAGTGCTATTTACATGTGTAAAATAACAATAGTCCCCTGAGAAATAGTCTCAAAATCACCGGATCCGTTTGAAGTTTTCCAGAGCTAATAGCTTCATAAGTGACAGTGGCCAGAATTGTAAAAATTGGCCTGTTTCAGGAAGTTGAAAACAGGCTTCGGGTGAAGAGGTTAATATTAACATTATTTCGGTGAGCTAACTACAGCTTCTGTTTGTGTATTTATTTGCCTTATATCCTATTCTAGCTGCAGTTGTAACTCAACTGTGTAGAGCTGGAATCAAATATTGCAACATAACGGAAGTTCTTCACATACAATTACAGTTCCTCATCCAATGAGAGACACACTTTCTGTTTTTGAAATTCGGTAAGTATTTTTTTGTTTTTATTGTTGAAAAGTGGACTATGTCCCAGTATCTAGAGCATACTCTGATTTTTTCTTGTGGACATTTCCAATAATTGCTCACTGGCTATCCTTGCAGTAGCACCTTTCCAAAAAATAAAGTACCGTAATATACTCGGTATAAGCCGACCAGTTGTATAAGCCGACCCCCCTAATTTTGCCACAAAAAACTTGGAAAACTTATTGACTCGCGTATAAGCCGGGTGTATAAGTTTGCCGTCCTGCTCTGTCTCCCCCATCCAGCTCTGTGCCCCCCATTCTCCCTCTGTGCTTCCCCTCCTCCCTGCCCATTATCCTGTCCTGCTCCGTGCTTTCCATGCTCCCCCGTCCTGCTCTGTTTCCCCCATCCAGCTCTGCACTCCCCCATTCCTCCTCTGTGCCCACCCCGCCTGCCTGGTGCTCTCCGTCCTCCCCCCCCGTTTCTGCTCCGTGCTCTCCGTCCTCCCCCCGTTCTGCTCCGTGCTCTCCGTCCTCCCCCTCGTCCTGCTCCGTGGCTCTCTGTCCTCCCCCCCGTTCTGCTCCGTGCTCTCCGTCCTCCCCCCATTCTTGCTCCGTGCTCACCGTCCTCCCCCGTTCTGCTTCCGTGCTCTCCGTCCTCCCCCCCGTTCTGCTCCTGTCTCTCCGTCCTCCCCCCCCCGTCCTGCTCCGTGCTCCTTGTCCCTCCATGCTCCCCCCATCCTCCTCCCATCACTCCCCCTCCCCCGTGCCATCGCTGAAACGTCCCGGCCGCAATTCCTGGCGTTCTCCCCCGGCTTCCTGCAAGCTCTCCAGCGCTGAGCGGTGGCGTAAATACCCGCTCATTAAGGCCCATGAATATGGAGGCCCACGCCCATGGGAGTGGCGTCGCGTCCATATTACATGACCTTAATGAGCGGTATTACGTCACCGCTCAGTGCTGGGAGAACGCGGATTGCAGGGACGTTCAGCGATGGCACGGGGAGGGTGAGTATGATGGTCCCAGCCACTGGCTCCTGCCGCCTGCATCCCCTCCCCCGCTGGTTTCTGCCCTATGCTCGTGTATAAAGCCGAGGGGGGGCATTTTCAGCACAAAAAAAGTGCTGAAAATCTCGGCTTATACACTAGTAATTACGGTAAGTCATTTTCAGATGTCATTACCTTCTCCATCGAAATCAATGTTATGTTAAATGTAAAAATGAGAACATACAGGTGCATCTCACAAAATTTACAATATCATCAAAAACATTTATTTCCAATTATTCAATACAAAAAGTGAAACTCATATATTAGATAGAGTCCATTCACAAACAAAGTGATGTATTTCCAAAGTGTTTATTTTTCTGTTAATGTGATGATTACGGACAGGCGCCAAGTCCTGCTGGAGAATGAAATTCCCATCTCCAAAAAGCTTGTCTGCAGAGGAAAGCATAAGTGCTCTAAAATTTCTGGTAGACAGCTGCGTTTGACTTTGGTCTTGATAAAAAAACAGTTGGGACCTACAACCCCCAGAATGACATGGCTCCCCAAACCATCATTGATTGTGGAAACTTCACACTAGACCTCAAGCAGCTTGGATTGTGTGCCTCTCCACTCTTCCTCCAGACTCTGGGGACCTTTGATTTCCAAGGTCATTTTTAAGGTCTCATTTTCACATTGACTATGCCTTAGCATGATAGAGTGAATGCTTTTTTTGTATATTGTATAAAGAGGTAGCTGCTCCTGTAATGCACCTAGTCACACTAGTTTGGATTTGTCCAGTCTGCTTTGTTATTTGTTAGCTTACTGACCGACACTCTGCCCTTTCACCATGTGATGGTTTTAATTGCAGCAGTCCCTACTAACCCATAAATGCAGGCTTACTGAGAGAGATGTCCCCATTCACCCAGGAATTCAGACATCGCCTAAGTGCCGGCGCAGTGCCGAGTATTGATGCAAGAGACTTGTGGCGAGTTTCTCGCATCACACTAGCAAGTGTGACCCCGGCCTAAGAGGTATTCACACAGGTCAGGACCCCATTAGTTTTGAGACCACCTTGACGGTGGGTGATGGGCAGACGGTTTTGGCCAAATTTTGTGCAAAGCGTCCTATTCATTTTTTCCTAATATTAAAAAGCCATATTGCTATTCATATTTCAATATTTCACATTGGCATGCTTTAGCATGATAGAGTGCAACCTTTTTTTTCGTATATGAATTCGTAATGACCCTGGAGCATCATAATGGCAGGTCAGTTTTAGCATTTAGCAAACCTAGTAAAAAAAGCCAAAACAAAAAACAAGGGTGGGATTACACTTTTTTTTGCAATTTCACCCGCACTTTTGGAATTTTTTTTTCCATTTTCTAGTACACGACATGGTAAAATCAATGATATCGTTCAAAAGTACAACTCGTGCCCGCAAAAACAACCCTCACAAGGCCATATTGAATGGAAAAATAAAAAAGTTATGCTCTGAGTAGAAAGGGAGCAAAAAACGAAAACGCAAAACCGAAAAAAGCTACGGGTTAAGGGGTTTAAAATCATTTTTCAAGCTGGTTTTTAGCCATAATCATCAGCAATTAATGAAATAAACACTTGAAATAGATCACTCTATTTGTAATGACTATATAATATATGAGTTTCACTTTCTGTTATTGAAGAACTGAAATAAATTAACTTTTTTGATGATATTCTAATTTTGTAGATTCACTTGTTTGTCCATTAACCTAATAAAATGGATCCCCATTGTGATAGAAACATCTGAGTGTCCATGGTGTGCATTGCCACGAAGAATCGTCGCGGTTGCACATTCTGACTTCTCACAGCGAGTTGCTGTTCTTTGTGTTTGGCAGTTAGGGAGTTAATTCTTGTCTGTGCTCAGTTTTCTGGACTTTGGGTGCAGTTTCTCCCCGGCTGCAATTAATTATTTGTTGATTGGTTTTTTTTCCTTTAAATCTCTGGTTGTTCTGTGTTGGGAGTTGCCAGTGAAATTCTTCATGCAACCACAGATAGGATTGTTATCTGTATAGACTTAAGTTAAAGAGCTCCTTAGTTGTTTTTTAAGCTCACCTTGCTTAAGTTTAATATCCCAGATCATTTTATGTTCCTCTGTGTTTGAGTGTGATGCAAGTCTGTGTTTTCTCCAGTCTGTCTAATATGTCTAATCTGTGTATTTAGCAAGATCACCCATATTCCTTTGGTGGTAATCAGTATCCTTCTTAGGACTGATTACGGTTCAGGGAGCTGATAGGAGACAGGGTTATGCTGGAGACTTGGACCTCTGAACCATTATCATACCTCCAAGGTGAGGGATTAGTTAGGACCCCAGTTTTAGGGTCAGGTTTAGACCCCCGGCCCCTCTTTCCTGGACAGTGTATCAAGTCCTCCAAGATTAACCCTGAGTTCAACGGAATATCGTGTCAGGTAAATCTATTCCTATATTTACATGCTGATGTTGCTATCTATATGTTTGTATAGAGTGTTGTTCTTTTAAGAATATTTACCTGACATCGTACACTATCATAAGACCGCGTACATTTTCACTGGCCCATAAAATTATTCCCAGTTTGCCATGGATCCAGTACCCAGCTGGCTCTGCAGTTTGCAGGATTATCCATGGAGCTGACGGACTTTAAGTCCAAAGTTTTGTCTCCCTCCGAGCAAACCAAATTTTGAACCTAAAGTACTCTCCCGGACAGGTTCACTGGTGGGCGAGACAAATTTTTTTTACCTTCAGGGAAGCATGTAAATTGTATTTTCGCTTCGGCCTCGATCATCAGGGAGTGAAGAGCAGAGAGTGGGAATTGTTTATCTCGCTCCTACAAGGGGACCCTCAATCCTGGGCCTTCTCCCTTCCTCCGGGATCCCCGCTCTACAGTCAGTAGATCGATTTTTTACTGCCCGGGGTTTTTGGTATATGATGACCCAGATCGGGTCTCTCTTGCTGAGACAAAATTTTACGTAAGAAACAGCAGGGAGATCGTCCGCGAGGAATTTGCTTCTGAGTTCCGTAGAATGGGCCACAGATACTCAGTGGAATGACCCAGCTCTTAGAAGCCAGTTTTTGTCATGGGCTTTCTGACAAATTAAAGGACGTTTTGGCTCAGTATGATTCTCCTCCATCACTGGAGGCTCTATGGCCCTAGCTATCCGTACTGATAGACGGCTCCGGGAGAGGTGCGAGGTAACTCCGCCCCCTGTTGTTACTCCACCTACTACTAAAGTCCCTTAATGTTGAGGTTTCCCCTTGTCTGTTCGGGGAGCCTATGCAGTTTGGGAGGGACATCATTTCGTGGGAGGGATTGGCGGTACGCCGCGGGACTAAAGGGTGTTTCTTCTGCGGGAAAGAGGGACATTTGTTGGGGATGTCCATCCCGTGCCTTTTGAGCAAAAAGTCGCCGGAAAACTGTTAATCCCAGGTTGTGGGTGGACGACAACCTGGAGTATGTATTTCGTCCGCTAGTTTTTCTCAGTTCCTTGTACCAGTGGAGGTGGTGGTTGGAAACGAGAGTGGAGAGATTTTCTGTTCTTCTTGTTTAGTGGGTCCGGGCTAATCTGGTTGACGCTCATTTTTGCTCAGGCTCAAGGTATGCATCTGAGTGTATTGGCCCAAACCGATCCCTATATTCTCCATGACGCCAGGCCCTCCGCCAAGAAAGCTTTGTTCATGAGGTTCATAACATTGACCTTCGGGTGGGGGCAATACATAGGGAACTATTATCTTGTTATGTGTTGGAGGGTCTACCTACTCCTATTGTGTTGGGACTTTTCCTTGGTTGGTTAAACATAAACCCTGTGATTAATTGGCAGTCCAGAGATATAAAACCAATGGGGGGAGTTTTTGCAAAAGTAACTGCATGAACACAGTCCATCAGTCGTCGTGCCTAGTACTTTGCCTCCTTTTTTTTGGGGGACTTTGGGATTGTTCTCTGAGAGGGGTGTCAGAAGTTGCCTCCTCATCGCGTGATGACTGCTCTATTAATTTACTTCCTGATGCTAAGTTTTCCTAAAGCTAGGTTTATAACCTTTCTGGTCCTGAGAGGCAGGCTATGAAAGGGAAAATATTTCGGAAAGTCTGGCCAAAGGCATATTAGACCTTCATCTTCCCCAGTGGCCGCGGGTTCTTCTTTTTGAAGAAAAAGAAAGAGGCCTACGCCCTTGCTTGGATTTCCGCGAACTTAATCGGATACTGTTCGAGATCCGTATCCACTCCCTCTGATTCCTGATCTCTTCAATCAAATTGTTGGCGCCAAATGTTCTCTAAATTGGATCTCAGGGGGGCGTATAAATCTGATTAGGATAAAAGAGGGGGATGAGTGGAAAACGGCGTTTAACACGCCGGAGGGACATTATGAGAACCTTGTCATGCCTTTTGTCTGACTATTCTGCACCAGCATGTTCCAACATTTTGTTAATGACATTTTTCGTCATCTGGTGGGGCTGTTTGTGGTCGTATATTGGATGACATTTTAAATTTACTCACCAAGATCTGTTGTCCCACCAGGAGCATGTGAGAAAAGGTGTTGCAGATCTTGCGAGACAATAAACTATACGCCAAACTGGAAAAGTGTGTATTCCCCCGTACAGGAACTTCAGTTTTGGTTTCTTGGTGTCAGCCTCCGGTTTCCGTATGGACCCTGAAAAGGTGAGAGCAGTGCTTGAATGGGATCAGCCAGAGGATCTTAAAGGCTCTGCAGCGTTTTCTGGGGTTTGCTAACTACTACCGGAAATTTTATTTGTAATTTCTCATCTGTTGTCAAACCTCTCACTGACATGACAAGAAAAGGGACGGATTTTTCTAATGGTCGACAAAGCTTGCCAAGCTTTTTCCTCTTTGAAAAAATGTTTTGCTTCGGCACCCGTTCTCATTCAACCAATGCATCACAGCCGTTCGTTTGTGAGGTGGACGCGTCTGACGTAGGGTGGGTGCAATATTGTCCCAGGGTCCGTCCCCTGGTAAATGGCATCCGTGCGCTTTCTTTTTTAAAAAATTGTCGTCGCCGAAAGGAATTATGATATCGGCAATAGGGAACTTTTTGGCCATTAAGTTGCTTTTGAAGAATGGCGTCACTTTTGGAGGGGGCAGTCCACCCGGTCACCGTCATTACTGATCACAAGAACCTGCTGTATTTGGAATCTGCTAAGCTCTGAATTCCAGACAAGCTCGATGGTCGTTTTTTTTTACCAGGTTTAATTTTGTTGTCACTTATCGCCCTGGATCTAAGAATGTTAAGGCGGATGCCTTGTCTCGCAGTTTCCCAGGGGCCGGGAAAATGGATGACCCGATTCCTATCCTTCAGGAGGGGGTGGTAGTGTCGGCTGTATGTTCTGAGCTTGAGGAGGAGGTGTTAGAGGCTCAGGGGGACCCCCTGCAGGACCTCCAGGGAGACTGTTTGTCCCAAATCAGTTGAGACAAAAGGTTATTGAGGCACATCATAATTCTGCTTTAGCAGACATCCAGGGAGTAAGGCTACTTTAGATCTCCTTTCTCGCCGGTTTTGGTGGCCTAACGTAATAAAGATGTTTTTAACTTTTGTCGCGTCCTGTGGGGTTTGTGCTCGCTCTAAGACCCCACATACCCGTCCGTCTGGGACCCTCTTACCCTTGAAACTTCCGGAGCGTCCATGGACTCATTTGTCTATGGACTTCATCACGGACCTTCCTCAGTCGTCAGGAAGACTGTCATACTGGTGGTTGTTGACAGGTTCAGTAAGATGGCACATTTCATTGCTCTTCCTGCCCTCCCTAATGCTAAAACTCTGGCGCAGGTGTTCATTGGGGAGATTGTGAGACTTCATGGGTTGCCTTCTGATGTGGTGTCAGATAGGGGGTCTCAGTTTGTGTCCAAGTTTTGGAGGGCATTTTGTTTACGTCGGGGGATGAAATTTTGTCATTTTCCTCGCTTTTCATCCGCAGACCAATGGTCAGACAGAGCGTCTGAATCAAAGCCTAGAGACTTATCTTCGGTGTTTTGTCTCAGAGAACCAGGAGGACTGGTCTTCTTTCTTGCCTCTGGCAGAGTTCGCTCTTAACAACAGGCGGAGCGAGTCCACTGGTAAGTCCCCGTTTTTTGGGGCATATGGTTTTCATCCCCAGTTTTGTACATTCAATGGGGGGGTCCCTTCTGGGGTTCCTGAGGAGGAGCGTTTCTCGTCGTCACTTGCTTCAGTGTGGAGAGGTGTATTGAATAATCTGAGTGCTATGGGGAACCGTTATAAACGTATGGCTGATAGGAGGAGAGTTTCTGGTCCAGATCTTAATGTGAACGATCTGGTATGGTTGTCTACCAGGAATATAAAACTTAAAGTTCCCTCCTGGAAGCTGGGCCCCAGATTCATCGGGCCGTACAGGATCAGTTCCATAATTAATCCTGTGGCATTTCGTCTGGACCTCCCTCCTACGTTTAAAATCCACAATGTGTTCCACAAGTCATTACTTAAGAGGTACGTGGCACCAGTCATACCATCACCTCTACCTCCTCCTCCAGTGGTGGTCAATGGTAACTTGGAGTTTCAAGTGTCAAAGATCATTGACTCACGTCTGAATCGCCGGTCCCCTTCAGTACTTGGTGCATTGGAAGGGGTATGGTCCAGAGGAGAGGACGTGGGTTCCTGCGTCTGACATTAACGCAGATCGTTTGGTGCGGACCTTCCACAGAACTCACCCGGGCAAACCTGGCCCTGAGGGTCCGGAGGCCCCTCGTAGAAGGGGGGGTACTGTCATGTGTGCATTGCCACGAAGATCGTCGCGGTTGCACATTCTGACTTCTCACAGCTGAGTTGCTGTTTCTTTGTGTTTGGCAGTTAGGGAGTTAATTCTGTCTGTGCTCAGTTCTGGGACTGGGTGCAGTTTCCCCGGCTGCAATTAATTATTTGTTGATTGGTTTCCTTTAAATCTCTGGGTTTTTGTGTTGGGAGTTGCCAGTGAAATTCTTCATGCAGACCACAGATAGGATTGTATCTGTATAGACTTAAGTTAAAGAGCTCCTTAGTTGTTTTAAAGCTCACCTTGCTTAGAGTTTAATATCCCAGATCATTTATGTTTTCCTTCTGTGTTTGAGTGTGTATGCAAGTCTGTGTTTTCTCCAGTCTGTCTAATATGTCTAATCTGTGTATTTAGCAGAGATCAGCCCATATTCCTTTGGTGGTAATCAGTATCCTTCTTAGGACTGATTACAGGGTTCAGGGACTGATAGGAGACAGGGTTAGGCTGGAGACTTGGACCTCTGAACCATTATCAGTACCTCCAAGGTGAGGGATTAGTTAGGACCCCAGTTTAGGGTCAGGTTAGACCCCCGGTCCTCCTCTTTCCTGTGACAGTGTATCAAGTCCTCAAGATTAACCCTGAGTTCAACGGATATCGTGTCAGGTAAATCTATTCTATATTTACATGCTGATGTTTTCTAATCTAATGTTGTATAGAGTGTTGTTCTTTTAAGAATAGTTTACTGACATCGTACACATATCATAAGACCGCGTGACACTGAGATCACATGTTGAGTATATGATCTGAAAACTCTTGCTCAGCATTCAACTTTTTCTATAAGTGCTATACTTTACCAATCCGTTCAATCTTCTCCAAGCTGCAGTCTTGCGGATGGGAAGACCTAGGTCCACCATTCTGGTGATTGACATGCTACCGTCATTCACTGTAGAGCGCAGTCAGACGGCCGCACAACATGGACGACAGTCGCATCATGATGCTCGGACTGGCCGTCGGCTGTCCTTACCCGATTGTGACAGCTGCATAGAAACTCATGCTGTCATGCTTGGGATAGAAGAGCCGACGGCCAGTCCAACTATTGCGATGCGATCGTCGTCCATGTTATACTGCCATCTGGCTGCACCCGTATACAAATGCTGCTGCAGGCCCTTTTTAGGCTTCCATGGTGATAATGTGCACTATGAATATCACAAATATATTGCACAAATGCCCACTTTGTGAACATTGCATGGATTTGCAGAGCCTTTTCAATCTAGAAAGCACTGGCTGACTGAGATTACAGCTATAGCAGTGCATTCCTCTCATGACATGTGAGAAGATCAGCATGACTGAATTTTACCTTTCAATGATGACAGACAGCACATTTAGCTTTTCCTGTTTATTTGGGAGGGGAAGAGTGACTGTCACATTAGAACAGCAGGTTTTTCTAGTATAGCAGTTTCCTTCTGAGCTTGCCTATTAGGTGAATATTATATATTACCTTCTGGCTGCAGAATTACTCGTTTATTTTTCACACTCTGAAAGTAGAGATGTGGAACATAGCCTTCTGGCCTGGTCTTAATAAATGTCAGGGAGGTAAATGGCTCCTCATATGTGAACATGCAACATACCAACAAACACAGTATGTGCAGAATGACCAGAAAAGACTTCTTGTTTGGACATTGCATGCACTTATAGCCTTGCACCACCCAATAGATGTCCTAGAGGAGGCTATTCATAAATCAGGCTTCATGAATATGGAAAAGTTTTAAAATTCGTGACCCTTCATCTTCGTACGTAACATGCAGAAATGATACACAACTTTGTCATTACTATCTTCATTTCTACCAAGAAATATTTCGTTTAGTGCCCTGTGATTCATGTAACATAACAAAGAATGAGATTTGATACTAATATACAGGTGGGCCATTTAATGGATACACCTAAATAAAATGGGAATGGTTGGTGATATCAACTTCCTGTTTGTGGCACATTAGTATATGGGAGGGGGAAAACTTTTCAAGATGGGTGGTAACCATGGCGGCCATTTTGGATCCAACGTTATTTTTTTAATGGGAAGAGGGTCATGTGACGCATCAACCTTATTGAGAATTTCACCAAAAAACAATGGTGTGCTTGGTTTTAACGTAACTTTATTCTTTCATGAGTTATTTACAAGTTTATGAGCACTTATAAACTGTGTTCAAAGTTCTGCCCTTTGTGCTGGATTGACAATGCAACCTTCTTCTCAAACGCTTGACACACTGATAGAAGCACCGCAGAAGAAATCCACAATGGGCAGCAGTTTGAACACATTTTATAAGTGGTCATAAACTTGTATATAACTCATGAAAGAATAAAGTTACGTTAAAACCAAGCACACCATTGTTTTTCTTGTGAAATTCTGAATAAGTCTGATGTGTCACATAACCCTTTTCTAATTGGAAAAAATAAAGTTAGATCCAAAATGGCCGACTTCAAAATGGTCGCCATGGTCACCACATATCTTGAAAAGTTTTCCCCCTCCCATATACTAATGTGCCACAAGCAGGAAGTTGATATCACCAACCATTACCATTTTATTTAGGTGTATCCATATAAATGTCTCACCCTATATATAGAGGCCCATGGATAGTGTATGATACTAAATAGAGGCCTATGGAGAGTGCATTATACTATATGGAAGACTATGGATGCATCATACTATATGGAGGCCTATGGGGTAGTGCATCATACTATATAAAGGCCTATGAGGAGTGCATTATATTATATGCAGGATTATGGGATACATTATACTGTGTTAAAAAACGTAGCGGTGTGGAGAGCTGGATGAACTGACAACGGCCTTTTCACGCTGATTGTGCTTCAACAGGGCCAATTCATGTGAACCTGGCAACCACAATAAAACGATTCTCGTTGCTGGGAATCTCGCTAATGTGAATCCTCTCTTACACTGAAGTCTACATTTATATGGGAAGTGTAAACAAAGAAAAAACTGCGATATAAATAATCCCAAAGACAAAAATTAACATTAATAAATATAATTTTATTTAGAAAAGTGCCAGGAATGGAACAGGTTAAGGTAGAGGTCAACTGACAAAAGAACACATGATGAACAGGGAACACAGCACAGGTGATGCAATAAGGAATGAAATGTGCAACCAAATATATATATGTATGAGACAATTGCTTCAAAAATGCACAGATCACATCTAGCACGGGTAGATAAGTATCATGGCATAGATATAATGTCTAAATGTGACAGAGTGAGACATACTGATGTCAAAAAAAGGCTTCCAATGTCATAATATTTAGCTGACTATAATAAAGCACAATGTCACATGTTCACAATATGCCATGATACAGGTATCAACAAATTATCATTTACAACTATAGGGGTATATCCCAAATTCAAGAGCAAAGTGATACCTGTAAAGTAGAAGTACCCTGCGACCTGGTGTGCCCTCTCCAACGCACGTTTCGGCTAGTTGCCTTTCTCAAGGGGTGATGGGAAGAAGGAAGTGAGGGTATAAAAAGAAACCATCCACCAATGAACATCAATGAAAAGATCATGTGATATAATGAATCATGACGTCAATACCAACAAAGCTAAACGTTACCATGGAAGTGCACATACCCCATGTGGTGCCATAGCGCTAGCATATGTTATACAGCATATCCCTTGCAAATAGATAATAGCATCTTAACAAGAACGCATAGCACACGGGATACAACATAAGCATAGTCTCTGATCGCAGTAGCGTGCAAAACATCTTGATAGTAGAGAACGCCTCACAACACAGAGATTACATGTACAATAGTGTGGCTCTGTGACCGCCCATAAATGGAGATTACAGCGTAATAATATATACGACACAAGGTCAGACTATAGTGAAGCACACGTCTCCATGACAACTCCAAGCGATAGGCGACGTCAGTGTCACGTGACCTGTAACGTCACAAATAGCCGCCCACTGAAGCACACTCCCGTCACCTTGAAGCAGAAGACGCCTTGCAACGCCCAGATCACGTGCCTGATGATGTAAGTATATAGCCGCCCACAATTAGAGATTGCCACATGGTAACACATACAACCTCAATGATGGAGAACACACCAGAACATGATGTTTATAAAAATGGGACAAAACTAATGTTTTCATTAAGGCCCTTAGGACTGTGGCGCGCTGCACTTCTGTCGGCTCTTGGCATCATCTTGTGTTTACTGTGGGCGGTCCTTTGTGGCGCCACGGTTCACATGATGCCGACACCGCCTGGCGTCTAGTGTTGCCACAGTAACGCTCGCGTCATTATGGTGGGACTTAGAGTTGTTTGTGTTACCATGTGGCAATCTCTAATTGTGTGCGGCTATATACTTACATCATCAGGCACGTGATCTGGGCGTTGCAAGGCGTCTTCTGCTTCCAAGGTGACGGGAGTGTGCTTCAGTGGGCGGCTATTTTGTGACGTTACAGGTCACGTGACACTGACGTCGCCTATCGCTTGGAGTTGTCATGGAGACGTGTGTTTCACTATAGTCTGACCTTGTGTCGTATATATTATTACGCTGTAATCTCCATTTATGGGCGGTCACAGAGCCACACTATTGTACATGTAATCTCTGTGTTGTGAGGCGTTCTCTACTATCAAGATGTTTTGCACGCTACTGCGATCAGAGACTATGCTTATGTTGTATCCCGTGTACTATGCGTTCTTGTTAAGATGCTACTATCTATTTGCAAGGGATATGCTGTATAACATATGCTAGCGCCAGGGCCGGATTAACGTAGGGGCTGATGGAGCTGCAGCTCCAGGCCCCTTGTTAGAGATAGGCCCATCCAGGGGTGGGATTCAGCCGGTTCTCCCCGGTTCGATGGAACCGGTTGTTCAAAAAGCAGCCGGTTCCCCGAACCGGGAGAATGAGAGCGGCGATCCGAACTATTTTAAACCTGAGAGTCGGCGGTTCCCTTGTGCCGACTGTCAAGCTGACAGCCGGCGCAGAGAAGCTGCTGCGTGCCGGCTCCCAGGGATCAATTGCACTGGCGTCTATACAGACGCCAGTACAATTGAAGCTCTGACTGCGGGTCAGAGCGACGCCAGCAGCGTGATCAGGTCATGTGATCACGCTGCTGACGTCACTGGCCGGCGGCGGCAAGGTGGGGGAACGCTGGTGGTAAGTGTGCTCCAATATGGAGCTGAAGATACCACCGAAGATGGGGGGGCATAATGTGTGAGTATGTGTGTATGGGTGGTGAATTTAGATGGGGATGGGGGGTTACTTTATGTATGGGGGGATTTGGGATGGGGGGCTATTTTATGTGTGGGGGCTGGGGATTTGGAGTGGGGATGAGGGACTATTTTATGTGTGGGGGCTGGGGATTTGGAGTGGGGATGGGGGACTATTTTATGTGTGGGGGGATTTGGAGTGGGGATGGGGGGCTGTTTTATGTGTGGGGGGATTTGGAGTGGGGTGGGGGGCTATTTTATGTAGGGGGATTTGGAGAGGGGATGGGGGGCTATTTTATGTGTGGGGGGATTTGGAGTGGGGATGGGGGGCTATTTTATGTGTGGGGGGATTTGGAGTGGGGATGGGGGGCTATTTTATGTGTGGGGGCTGGGGATTTGGAGTGGGGATGGGGGGCTATTTTATGTGTGGGGGCTGGGGATTTGGAGTGGGGATGGAGGGCTATTTTATGGTGGGGGCTGGGGATTTGGAGTGGGGATGGGGTATTTAATATGTGTGGGGAATTTGAGGGTACTGAAGAGTATATATGCATGAGGAAACAGTATGGGGGATGGTTGCAGATGTATGGTGAACGGGTGAATGTATGGGACACAGTATGGGGAGTCGGGTATGTGTGAGCAGACAGTATAGTGAGGGGGTAAATATATGAGGAGACAGTATGCTGAACAGGGGGGATGTGTGAGGAGGGAGGGGAATAGTGTGAGGCGACAGTATATTGCAATATTTTTATTTAGGGGCATTATAATGACTCTTCTGTCTTTAAGGGCATCGTGCGGAGAGTTGGTGCAGAAGAGCGGAGAAGATGGAGGTCTGCAGAGACGGCTGTGGATGAGAAAACTCATCATGGGATCTTGACAAGATGAAGAAAAGAAGAACGACTCCAGAGACAGCGTCATCTATAAGGTACCTGGATGTAAATATTATTTGTGAAATTGACTAATTCTCATGTCTTTATTTGTTAGGAGCATTAAAGGGGTTCTCCAGGTCTGTGTCACATAGAATGACTGCAGACTCAGCACAAACCTCTGGTCTGGAGCGGCCTGAACGTCACTGTTACAGCGATCACGTGACACTGTGTCACATGATCTCTGTAAGAGGAATTGCCGTGTTTGGCCCCACCCCTTGCCCCGCCCCTTGCCCGCCCCTTCAGCTCCAGGCCCATCATGTTCTTAATCCGACCCTGGCTAGCGCTATGGCACCACATGGGGTATGTGCACTTCCATGGTAACGTTTAGCTTTGTTTGGTATTGACGTCATGATTCATTATATCACATGATCTTTTCATTGATGTTCATTGGTGGATGGTTTCTTTTTATACCCTCACTTCCTTCTTCCCATCACCCCTTGAGAAAGGCATCTAGCCGAAACGTGCATTGGAGAGGGCACACCAGGTCGCAGGGTACTTCTATTTTACAGGTATCACTTTGCTCTTGAATTTGGGATATAACCCCTATAGTTGTAAATGATAATTGTTGATACCTGTATCATGGCATATTGTGAACATGTGACATTGTGCTTTATTATAGTCAGCTAAATATTTATGACATTGGAAGCCTTTTTTTTTGACATCAGTATGTCTCACTCTGTCACATTTAGACATTATATCTATGCCATGATACTTATCTACCCGTGCTAGATGTGATCTGTGCAGCATTTTTGAAGCAATTGTTTCATACATATATATGTTTGGTTGCACATTTCATTCCTTATTGCATCACCCTGTGCTGTGTTCCCTGTTCATCATGTGTTCTTTTGTCAGTTGACCTCTACCTTAACCTGTTCCATTCCTGGCACTTTTCTAAATAAAATTATATTTATTAATGTTATTTTTTGTCTTTGGGATTATTTATATCGCAGGTTTTTCTTTGTTTACATTTAATCTTGTGGTGATTTTTCCATTATGTCTAGTTTTGACAATCCATGTATAGTAATAATAATTTTATATTTTATTTTTATTATATTATTTTTTTTCTACATGGTTATGCTGTTCATGAAGTGGTTATCATTTATATGGGAAGGTAGGATCCTACTGTAATTAAAAATGGATGAGGGGTGGAGTGCTCAGTCAGAGAGCCTATGTGTACAAATATCAAAAGACTGACTGTCACTTCCAAACTTTTGCTTTTAATTGCACCAGGATCCTACCTTACCATATAAATGTAGACTTCCGTCTAAGAGAGGATTCACATTAGCTAGGCTCCCAGCAACGAGAATTGCCTTATCGTGGCTAGCGGGGACACATGGATTGGCCAATTTATGTGCTAAGTATTCTCATTTTTTCACATTTTCTAGAACAGTAATGCAATTCAAATGTAATATATTTCATGTTTACATGCTGTAGTGCTACTTAATTTTGTTAGTGAAAAAGCCATAACCCTAACAGGCTAATTCAGGTCTGAAACCTTGGTCAAAGTTAATTGAGCACACAAACTTTTTCATTGGCCCATTTTCCTTTTTGTAATATTTAAAATGTAAAATATGACAATATATTTTTATTTGCCTAAAATACAAAGGAAGTTTGTCATCTTTAACTTTACGCCTTTTAGAGATCATTTCATCTTCAACTTGCTTAACTGTTCACAATAAAAGCAATTTTGACTATGGGTGCCCAAACTTTTACATGCCACTGTACCTGTAAATCCAATCATTTTAAGCAATCGGTGATTGCTAATTGATGGTTTAGGCTGGTTTCACACTTGACATTCACAGTCTGAGTATGGACCGCGATGTACAGACTGGCCATCAATCTCCTAATCTAAACTCACATCATATTCAGTTTTATGTTGGCGTGGAATTCATTATTGCATCATGTGATAAATTACCATTTGCTCTGTTCACACTACCATCATAGCATTATAACACAGCCATGACAGATGTTTTATTTCCTGTTGCTAACATAGCGTCAAACCGGAGGTAAGAAAAAATAACGCATAAGTAAAAGTTTGTGAGTACAGATAATATCACTTACATTTATGTAGGCACAATGACAGTACTGCTTTAGGATATAATACAGATGTTATCAGCAATTTTCCATATGACAACAGTAGATAGAAGGGTAAAAGAGTTTTTGGTCTCTTGCAATGCTAATTGTGTTGTAGATAGCAATGTGCTAGGGTCAGTAGAGTGATAACTGCCAGTGTGTGGGAAAGTTTCAATACAGATGCATGATTACAAAGTTAATACTGAGCATTTTCAAAACGGATGGGGAACCATTCTTCTGCTTAGAAAATTATCATCTTGATATTTATTCTGCTATATAAACATTTAATTAACTCACTCCTAATGGAACTGCTTCTCATTGGTTCAGCAGTGATGTTAGGTGGTATTGATGTTGCTGCTTACAACTGATTGTCCAATTTGCATCGGTCTGGAGCACAGTCAACTATTGCAATGAATTTTGAAAAGAGGATGCTAGGGGACATATACTTCATGGTAGGGGCTGGGGCATACACATTACAGGAGACACTGGGGCAATGCACGTCACATGAGATGCTTAGACATACACATTTCAGGAGGAGCTGGGGGTATCCAAGTCACAGGCAGAGCTGGGGGCATCCATTTCACAAGAGGGGCTGGCGCATACACATCACAGGAGGGCTAGGGGCATGCACATGACAGGAGGTATTGATGTTACTGCTTACAACTGTATGTCCTGATTTGCATCGGTCTGGAGCACAGTGAACTATTGCAATGAATTTTGAAAAGAGGATGCTGGGGGACATATACTTCACAGGAGGGGCTGGGGGCATACACGTGACAGGAGGGGCTTGGGCATAGATGTGACAGAGGGTCTGGGAGCATACACATGACAGGAGGGGCTGGTGGCATTCACATCACTGGAGGGGCTGGGGGCATTCACATCACAGGAGACCCTGGGCATATACGTCACAGGAGGGGTTGAGGGCATACGTGTCACAGGAGACGCTGGGGCATACACATTACAGGACGAGCTGGAGCATATACATCACAGGGGAGGGGCTGTGGGCATACACGTCACAGGAGATGCTGGGGCGTATATGTCACAGGACGAGCTGAGGGCATACACGTCACATGAGATGCTGAGGCATATGCTTCACAGGACGAGCTGAGGGCATATACGTCACATGAAATGCTGGGGCATATGCATCACAGGACGAGCTGGGGGCTTACACGTCACATGAGATGCTGGTGTAGAGCCCAGCTGCGCTTGGAATCTCATTTCCCAGAGGATGCACCGAAGGTAATGACCACTAAGGACCCAATATGCATACACACATCTTCACCAATCCCTAGAGCCACCAGAGGGAGCCTTTTTAGTGTATATAAGGATGGTGAAGCCACAGAGGTAGTAGACCGCTCTCCCCCCCCAGATGCACGACTGCCACCCACGCCACCACTGGAGCCAGTGGCTGAGAAGGAGCCGGTGGCCGAACCCGGAAGAGCTGTACTTGAGGAGGCTGCGGAGGCTTTGTCCGGACCGGAATGCCAGCCAGGCCTGGAGCCAGACACCATACCGGAAGCTGAAGAATGCAGTCCCCCGGCAGGGACGAGGGAAGAGATCCTGCCCAGAGCTACTGAAGTGGACTGGGAGGAAATGGAGCTCCTGGACGATGAGGAGTACGCCGCCCAGAGAGAAAACGAATGGAGACGCTGTGAACAGGAGGCACAGCAGCAACGGGAGCAACGTGAGGCGCAGCGGCTTCGCCAGAAGTACCGGGAGAGAGATCTCGCTGATAAGGAGAACGTCTGGCGAGACAAAGGTACGCTCTGGGAACCGCGGCGCCAGGGGCGATACGAGATTTCAAGCTCCAGGGAGGCTGGGTTTTATCCACGAACCCGGCCAGTATCAGGAAGTGTTTGTGAACCGCCGGGATGTGGAGTCTCATCTGCCTGAGGGACACCCGGATAGGGACCTGCTAATTGGGGACATTGTCACCTACACCCGGCATTGGGGCCTTAAGTGTGGTATGCCCTAAATGTCTCCAGAGTCAGCGCCCCTGTCCCGGAAGCAGGGAATGCGCCCCGCGTCTCGGTGTCCCAGGCCCCAACCACACCAGCGCCCGTCCGCGCACCAGTGCCACGCCCTGATGCGCTGCAGAGCGCGGCGGCTGCCAGCGCACCCCCTGCTGAGCCATGCCTGTGCACGCTGCAGAGCTCAAGTTTAAGTGAGGCACCTGTCAGGCCTCCAGGAAACCATATAGAAAAGAACTATAGCTACCCAGACTCCGGTAACAGGCCATGACATCATGGTGTTACAATTTAAGACCCATTGCGTGCTTCCAGCCCCAGGTATGGAAGATGCTGAATTATTCAAAGACACCCCTCAGGAGGAGGACCAGTAGAACCCGGACAGGGTTTACTGTACTGTGAAAAGTTAAGAGTTGCTTCACCCGATGGGTGCCTGCCAGTTCTATTGTTTACAAGTTGTGCCTTACAAAATGTTTACATTTTATGATGTAAGAGTATACCCCAGTTGGGTAATGAGTGTGATTTATGGTGATAATGTTCTATGATTATGGACTGGTGCTGAGGACACATGCAGCACAAAAACATTCCTTTGTATATAGTTAGCACTTTTGTGCTCCATCTCCATTGCTACCCTCTGAAGACAAAACCCGTTTGGTGTGGCCGAGAGTGAGGTCTGCTATAAGTGAAGTCTTGCAGCCCACACAAGACCACCGTGGGAGGTTTGGAGCGGGTCCTTCACAAGTACAATGCCTACTTGATGAAGAAGTATTTTGCACTGCATTTTCTACTTGTAATAAAAGTGTTATTTATTGTTGTTACGTTTGAAGGTCCTCACCTCCCGTAAGGACGAGTTCATTTGTTATTTAATGTTGGAAAGATGTGTATCTTCGTACCGTGTTAGCCAGTAGATAGAAAAATATTTAGACTTGAGAGTCCTCAGTGGTTGATACCTTTTAATGGCTAATTTTATTTAATGTTAACATTGTATTTAAAATATTTTTTTTCAGCCCAGGAGTGCTGATCTTAACCAGGGGGGATGTAGAGCCCAGCTGCGCTTGGAATCTCAATTCACAGAGGGATGCACCGAAGGGAATGACCACTAGAGGACCCAATATGCATACATACATCTTCACCAATCCCTAGAGCCACCAGGGGGAGCCTTTTAGTGTATATAAGGATGGTGAAGCCACAGAGGTAGTAGTAGAGGTTGAGAAGGAGAGTTGTTAGTTCTCTTGGGGAGAAGCGAGTAGAGAGTTAGCTCTAGGAGCGAGCACAGATCAGTTAGTCTGCAAAGCCAGGTGCAGGACAGACGGTGAAGACTGATAGCAGCTCCAGGCAGAGCTTGGAAGTAAGAAGAGGGAGAGAGATCAACAGTTGTTTAAGAAAGAACCTGAAGTCTGCAGCTCGAAGCTTAGTTCACACGTGTGGAGGCTAGTACAAGTGGGAAGAAAGCCACTCCAGCTTAGTCAGAACTGAGTCAACTGAGTTCAGTTCAGTGAGCAAGCGTGTCGACGCTTTGAGAGCGGTGAAGAAAGAGAGGAAGCAGCCACCTATGGCCAGAGTGTGCCTATGTGAGGGTCGAGTAGGACGAAAGGCGAGTGGATAAGAAGAGCGACAGAGGTTGAAATTGCATTGAAATCTTACCTCTACTCTGACTAACCGGACACCGGGTCTGAGCTTGCTGGATTCTTCACGACTAGCAGGAGATACCGGAGACCCTGCGGACTACAAGTCGCAGGGGCCCATAAGTGTTGACACGTAACTGGGTCAGGAAGACAGGAGTCTGGCAGGATCCGCCACTAGAGACTGTGTTCTTTCCAATAGAAGGCCCTACACAAAGTCAGCCGGGTGTAAAGTTGAAGACAGAGTTAGGCCTCGTTTCATACAGGTCAGAAACTCACATTACAGGAGTAAGGAGGCCCTACACCTACTCAGTGGGAAGAACTGGACGTGCATCATTCACCCTGCCAGTATCCCGAGATGTGCCTGCAATTCCATCAGTAAAGGTACAGAAAGAGACTTTTGTGTGTGTGCACATTCTTCTCCTACGGCCGAACTCCCCTCCTCCATCCTGCACCCATACACAGCTTAATCACCCTGAAGGTCTCCAGCCTTACCTGTGGAAGGCTTAACACCTTGCTGCCTAATACCAACCCTTCAGTGGACCTATCCAGCAGCGCTGGTCACCCTGACCAGGAACCACAGGTGGCGTCAAAAACATTCTACAAACACTTTAATCCCCTGTAAATATCCCACATTTAAAGGTGAGCCCCAGGGCCACGGACCGAGCTGCAGCTGCCGTGACATCCCCCATAGAAGTGAACAGGGCTGGTGCCGAGTACCCCACAGCCCTGGCGGGCGGCTCACTGGGGCATATACATCACAGGAGGGGCTGGGGCATACACATCACAGGAGATGCTGGGGCATATATGTCACAGGACGAGCTGGGGGCATACACGTCACAGGAGATGCTGGTGCATATACGTCACAAGACAAGCTGGGGCATACACATCACAGGAGACATGGGGCATATACAACACAGGAGGGGCTTGGAGCATATTCATCACAGGAAGGACTGAGGACATACATATTACAGAGACATGGTGGCATATACATCAAAGGAGTGGCTGGTGCAGGTCCTGGGCCAAATACATTACAGGAGACACTGTTGGTTGTCGCTGCGGTCTTTGTTGGTGGGACGGGAGTGCAGAGTGCACAGATTCTGCCCACAAAGTATTTCCTCACAATGGCACTGGCCAGCGTGAGTACGTAATCCTTTATTGCATGTGCCGAAGCATTCAGTAGTGAATGCTGTGTGCATGCGCTGCAAGGGACATACTGGTCCCTGAGAATCTGCTCGGGCCAGAGGAAAGGAGGCTCCCCCACCCCTGTTCTAAAACATGTTTGTAGAGTATGTCAGGATAAAATGCTGTAGTTACATTTTGGAGCAAGGTTGATTGCATTCATTTCCACAAGACATTGTTTGGGTGGAGGACCAGGATCTTTCCTTTTGCTTCTGCACTATAGAATCCAGATGTGCTTTATCATTTCTTACATATTGAGCTATCTCTCTGTGACTTAGTTTCAATTTTAGATCATTAATTATTATTTGTTTTACTGTAGTAGTAGTGATTTTGTAGCAGTTTATTTACAGTGCTATCAATAGGCAAAAATATGGGTTTTTACATGTGTTTTTAGGAAAGAATGCTGTGGTTCTTTTCACCGATTTTCTTGCTGTTCTAGTAATTTTCTTTTTTAAACTACTACTGCCGTCATATGTTAGCAGTAAGTTAATAGGAAATATACAATGCACTACAACTTTATTGTTGGGAGTTTTTACTGAGTTGTGCGTTTTTTCGGTCATTGATGCTTTTTTTGAAAATGCAGCATGCTCTAGATATGGCTTGCTTTCATGCATTTTCCCATAGGACTTTTTACCAATCTTTAAGAGAAAAACATGGGAAAAAAAGCAAGTTGAACAAGTCATAAAGTATCAATAAAGGTCACACAAAAAGATGTAACCCCCCCCCCACAAATTGCTCGGGCTAGCCGGTAGTTCTCCTGAACATGACATCATGTATTTCTATGCAGCCCGTCACGCTCAGGTCAGGAAAGCTGCTGGCCAGTCCGAGCGTTTGTGTTGCAAACATTTTTGGAGTTATACATCTGTTTGACTCTTTCCTAATGGTCTCATTGTGAAATTGTTTGGAAATAAAGGTGGCTATAGACATTAGTCTAAAAGTGGGTCAAATGGGCAATTTTGACTAAAATAATTATTTGTCAGGTGAGATTTAACAATGAACAAGTGTTTTAACCAGCCAATGACAGACCATCATTGTCATAGCGAGTTGCTTGTCCATTAAAGGTCTGTTTGTCACAGACTATTGCAAGAACATTTCCAGAAAGATTACTTGTCCTGTGTAATAGAGCATTTATGCCCACTTTAGACAAATGAATGTCTAATATTGAAAAAATGTGTTGTGTGGGTGCCTGTACAAAGGTGCTGGACAAATAATGATTTGGCTCTATCGCTATGTCTCCTGACTCGCACATACACAGGCACACTCTGCCATGCACTCTGCGCACACTGTCAGGATTCCCTGATGTTGGTCGTGAGAGCGGCAGTCACGTGTCCGCAAGTATACTTTTTTTTATACTTCTAGTCACATGCTAACTAGACGTGCCTTTTCCTAATACAAGTGAATTGAGAGAGTCCAAGCTTATCAAGTGAGCACGTGACCACATGTGTGCAAATCGCAAGTGCGAGAAAAACATGAGTCAAGCAAGATTTTACTGTTTTTTTTGCATGATGTGGTGTAGTTCACAGCTGTACCATTATTGTACATCTCCAACATGTGTGAATCTCGGCTAAGAGTAGTTTAATATGTTACCTGCCAAATAAACAGAGTGTATTATATTGTATGGGTGAAGGGGAAGAAATGTCAATTAGAGATGAGCGACTTTGCCTCCGGAGGGTCGAGTTGGGTTTTCGGACCACATTACTTTGTCAAAAGTCAAGTCTAACTAAATCGGCCGACTATCGGAAAAAGTCGGAGTTCCCACTGAAACCCGACCCGACCCCAATGCAAGTAAATGGAGAATAAAAGTCGGCAGGAGTGGAGGACTGTAAACACACCTACAGTGCCCATTTCAATGCCAACGACATCAATTCTTAGAACTTAAGCTTGTCAACCTTAATTTACTTTATAATAATAGTAACGCATTGAAAACTGGGGTTATTTGGCTAAAGTTGTGGGGGGGGGCAGGGATGGTTTTCTAGAAAAGAAGTGCCGACTGGGTAGGCCATAGCGTGGACAGCGTAGGCCATGAGCTCTTGGAACGCTGCGCTTTCAACCAAATGGAAGGGCATAATCTCTAATGAGATCAGTTTGGCAATGTAGGTGTTCAAAGCCAGTGTACGCGGATGAGAGGATGAGTACTTTCTTGCCCTACTCAGAGTGTCTGCTAGGTGAGCTGGACTTGAGAGCTGCATATGGTGGAACTAGCGGTGGACATGGCTGACTGAGAGGGGGTTGGTGATGGTGAAGGGTGGTGGTGATGGCCTAGATGCAGTCTTTCATTGAAAAAACATTGTGATTCCCCTGACTGCTTTGGCCTTGCGACGACACCTCAACATTTCTTGCCGCTGGTGTGCTAACCGGTGGGCTTACAGTGGGGAAGCGATGTAGCATTGCTGGCTTACCTTCAGTCGGAGCAGGTGCACGTGTGCTACCTGAGTTTTTCTAGTTCATCCACGCTTGCAAGTGCATGGTGTTTAAATGTCTAAGCATGCAACTGGTATTCAAATTTCGGACATTTATCCCTCGCTAAAGGTCCTTCCGCACTTCTTACAGATAACCTTTGCCTCATCAATAGGATTTGGTCAAAAAAGTGCCACACTGCACTCTTCCTACTATGGGATAAATTTCCAGGGCTTGCACGCTGTGCTAATTTGACCGTCTGGCCAAGCTGTCCTGCAACTCTTTTTGTTTTTTAACACGTCTTTGGACTGCTACGGGCCTGCCAGATAACCGCAGCTGCGATGTTGATGCCTGCTGCGGATCCTCCTCCTCTTCTGAGCTATTGCCAGCGGCACCCTCTTCCCCCAATGGATGCCAATCTGGGTCAACAACTGGGTTATCCATCACCTCCTCTTCAATTTCATCTGCACCTTCCTCTGTGTCACCGTGTAAGGTGGTAGAGTATGCAGGAAGGGGCACCTGAGTTTCATCAGGGTCAGAATCTGGCTCAGTAGACTGCGAGGGCAATGCAGTGCTCTGGGTGAATGTACCAGCAGAATCATATAGCACTGGCTGTGCATCAGTGCACTCCATGTCATATTCATCTTGGACTGGGGAATTCAGGATTTCACTTGATAATCCAGGCATGGTATGTGAAAAGAGCTCCATGGAGTAATCAGAAGTGTGGCCTGCCGCATCCTTCACTTTTGGTGGGGGTGAATGGCACAAGGAAAGGTGTTGTTCCTGACCAGGAGCTTGCACTGACGACTCAGTGCTTGCAGTTTTTGAAACTTCAGAAGAGGAGGCGATAGAGCTGGAGGCTGTTTTGGCAATGTAAGCCAAAACCTGTTTCCTAATGCTCTGGCTTTAAAAGCGGCTTACCTACTCCCAGAAAAGGGAGCCTTCCAGGCCTTCTGGAGCCAGATGATGACGCAGGCTCAACACCTCCTGCTTTAGGTGCTATTGTGCTTTTGCCACTACCAGCAGATGCACCACCACCACCATCAGTACTAGCTGGCCCCCCACCCACGTCCGCGGCCTCTTCCAACATACTTCCTCATGTTTTGGAAAATGTAACAAAAATACCAGCAGATATATGGTACTGTATGAGGAGCGTACAGCTGTATACGTGTGAGGAAAAATTTTAATCTCCGTATATATTTCCAGAGTCACACACAGACTCTCTCTCAGTATGGATTTCACCGTAATACAAACAGCAGATACACGGTACTGTATCAGAAGCGGACAGCTGGATACGGTGTAGGGAAAAATGTAAATCTCCGTATTTATTTCCAGAGTCACACCCAGACGCTCTCTCAGTATGGATTTGACCGTAATACAAACAGCAGTTATACGGTACTGTAATCAGAAGCGGACAGCTGGATACGGTGTAGGGAAAAATTAAAATCTCCATATTTATTTCCGGAGTCACATACAGACGCTCTCTCAGTATGGATTTGACCGTAATACAAACAGCAGATATACGGTACTGTATCTGAAGCGGACAGCTGTAAACTGTGTAGGGAAAATTTAAATCTCCGTATTTATTTCCGGAGTCACACACAGACGCTCACTCAGTATGGATTTCACCGTAATACAAACAGCAGATATACAGTACTGTATCAGAAGCGGACAGCTGGATACGGTGTAGGGAAAATTTAAATCTCCATATTTATTTCCGGAGTCTCACACAGACGCTCTCTCAGTATGAATTTGACCGTAATACAAACAGCAGATATATGGTACTGTCTGAGGAGCGTACAGCTCTATACGTGTGGGAAAAAATGAACGCTCGTAACTGTACAGAAAAAAAGAATAAAAGTATTAGTGCTGTGTAAAAAGCAGTCTTCACAGCAGTGTACACACAGCAATACAGCTATCAGGCAGCCTAATAACCAGCGCTGCTGCACACAAGAAAATCCTCCCCTGTTACTGCACACTAACTGTACAGCACAATTGCTATCAGCACAAGCACATAAGAACTTCTCTTTCCAGCCCTAACTCTCTCCCTACTGATAAACAGTGTCAGCAACCTCTCCCTACTGTTAAGATCAGCAGAAGTAAAATGGAGGTCGGCGCTTAGGGCTTTTATAGACACTATGAACGCCCCCCAAAAGCAAGCCAATCAGAGCAATGCCCTTCTCTAAGATGGTGGTGGACGCTGCACGTCATCTCGTTGCCCACAGTGTACGTCCTTGCTCATTGGCTGAAAAAAAGGCACCTGCAAGCATTCTGGAAATCTGACTTTGGCTCTCGTTTTGCTGACCGCATGGTTGACCTCACGCTATGGTCGGTTTCGGTCAGGGAAACCCGACTTTGGCAAAAGTTGGCGACTTATGAATCTGACCGACCTGTTTCGCTCAACTCTAATGCCAATATTCTCCAGAAAATATCCATGTATTTCACATATGTATGCTATTTGTTAATTAGTTGGAAATTCATTTAATGGGTTTGGACAAATGCTTCCAGACTTCACCATTTTGCATTGCACACTATGCTGTCAAACAGATTATGTTGATATTGCTTAATAAAGTTTTGCACATGTATTCTTTAATGACAATGAAATTATATTATATGAAAAAGTACAATGAATAGATATGGGTATACTAGTAGACTTATCAGAAGTAATGAGATTTTAAAAATATGTACTACCTGCTGTAAACCTGCAGACATCTAGTAGGTAAAAGCGCATATAGAGAAACAGAGGTGAAGTTCTGCCTTGGACCATCATATAACAGATATGACAGCTTTATGATCTGGCTTATGTAATGACTAGTGTTGAGCGATACTGCTCGATATCTAAAAATATCGGATCGGAATGGTATCGCCGATATCACTAAATATCGCCGATATCCGATTCCGATACCGGAAGTCCCATGTAAGTCTATGGGAACAAAATATCGCAACTAAAAAAAACCTTTATTTCCTTGTAAACACTAAATATACACACATAGAATACATATATATATATATATATACATGTCATTGTGACATATATATATACATATATGTATAGTTTTATACACTTCTACATAGTAAAATATCCTCTGATTCAATTGCCGGTAAAGCCGGCATTTGTGAAAAGACAGAAGCACCCGACATGAAATGACACTTGGTGTACATAGGGTTAACCATGTCTTTTCATGTCCTTTGCTATCTGATTGCACAAACAATTACATCAGTCTATGTGTGCAAAATTTCACACCTGTAGGGTTAATTAAAGGTGTAAAATTCGTTGTAAAAAAAACTGACTTTTTGCTACGAATTTACACCTTTAATTAACCCCTACAGGTGTGAAATTTTGCACACATAGACTGATGTAATTGTTTGTGCAAATCAGATAGCAAAGGACATGAAAAGACATGGTTAACCCTATGTACACCAAGGTGTCATTTCATGTCGGGTTCTGCATTTTCACAAAGCCTGCAATTGAATTAGCGGCTATTATACTATGTAGAAGTGTATGAACTATAAATATAAATATATAATATGGTCACAAATTCAAATGACATGTGTATATATATATATATATAATATATATATATAATATATATATATATATAATATATATATATGAGGTAAAATTGTTTAAAAAAAATGCGTGGGCTCCCGCCCTATTTTCGCAACCAGACAGACAAAGCCAGCGAATGGGGGCAGATAATAATAGCCCAGAGAGGGACCATTATTTTTTGCCCCCCCCTGGCTACTAACATCTGCCCCCAGACACCCCAGAAAAGACAAATCTATAATTAGATTCGCCCTTTCTGGCACTTTGCCCGTCTATTCCCATTGCCCTGTAGCGGTGGCGAATGGGTTAATATGGGGTTAAAGCCACATTGCAATTGAAAGGTGACCTTAAGCCAGGTTAATAATTGAGAGCTGTCAATTAGACAACTATCAATTATTAATCCTATGCATGAAAATAAAATAAAACACACACACTTTAATTAAAAATCATTTTAATGAAATAAAGACACATGTTTTTGACCATCTTTTTATTTGACTGCAAAAAACCATTTCCTGTAATAAAAATAAAATAAAAAAGCAAAATTATTCTTACCTATCCCATGCACAGTCCAGGTCCCACGGTGTAATCCTTCAGAAAGGGTTAATGTTTACTGCAGGGACCACAGCTAATGCTGCAGCCTCACAGTAAACCCCCAAATGAATAAGTTCCTCTCCTGGCTGACAGGAGAGGAAGTGGAAAGCTTAATTGATTGCTTTCCACTTTCACTTCAGGTCAGCCAGGGACACAATCAGTGACGTCAGAGGGAACTGATTAACAAAAATAGGGGTTCCCTTCGAATAAAAAATGGCGTGGGGTCCCCCCTATTTTTGTTAACCAGCCAGATGAAGCAGACCGCTGAGGCCTGGATTTTTCAGGCTGGTAAGGATCCAAGATCCATGGACCTTGCCAGCCTGATAATACCAGGCCACAGCAGTCTGCATATCTTGGCTGATTAACAAAAATAGGGGATCCCCTCGAAAAAAATTGGCGTGGGGTCCCCCCTATTTTTGTTAACCAGCCAGATGAAGCAGACCGCTGAGGCCTGGTTTTTCAGGCTGTTAAGGAGCCAAGATCCATGGACCTTGCCAGCCTGATAATACCAGGCCACAGCAGTCTGCATATCTTGGCTGATTAACAAAAATAGGGGATCCCCTCGAAAAAAATTGGCGTGGGGTCCCCCCTATTTATGTTAACCAGCCAGATGAAGCAGACCGCTGAGGCCTGGTTTTTCAGGCTGGTAAGGATCCAATATCCATGGACCTTGCAAGCCTGATAATACCAGGCCACAGCAGTCTGCTTAGCTTGGCTGGTTAACAAAAATAGGGGATCCCCTCGAAAAAAAAACGGCGTAGGGTCCCCCTATTTTTGTTAACCAGCCAAGTAAAATGCAGACTGCTGTGGCCTGGTATTAAAAGACTGTCAAGGCCCATGGATTTTGGCCCTCAACAGCCTGATAATACCAGGCTACAGCAGCCCCACATTTGGCGCATCAAAAGATGTGCCAAATTGTGGCACTTT